>PVJS01021354.1:0-31595 GCA_004027185.1 Glis glis
AATATACCAACATCATTCTCGGTACGTCATACGGGGGGGGGGAGGTGGGGAGGACACTAAGAGCTGTGTGCATGTATGTTAACATCAAATAGATATTCATTGTGATGTAAGACTCCAATGCACCAATAAAAGCATGTTAAATAAATAAATATGTAAAACATAAAAAATATATCCCAGAGAGTCCCTGTTGTATGGGACTAGATCCCTAATCATAAGGTATGATCCAGCTGGGTGTCATCTCCAAAACTCCAGTGCTTTCTTAGGATTTTGAGAACAGCTTGGTCAGTATCCCAAGGCGGAAGATGGGCACCTGGATTAACTGAAGTGTCAGATTAAATGTGGTACCATCGAGCAGCAAAGCGCAGCTGCGCTGACCTCCAGAAGCCCTCTGGATCTCTGCCCAAAAAGATGGAGACGACGGTGCTGATTCGGGATGCCGTTCTGCTAACCAGGACTTGACCCTGACACAATAGGGAAAACCCTAATCACCACCGAGAACTGCCGTTTTCCTGCAAAATACACCAGATTCGAGGTTTGGGGAAGCTGCCAGACAACCTGCTCGCAGTGGCCTCCTCTTAAAGATGCAGCCCTCAAGGCCATTGTCACCGCACAAGGTTCTGGAACTCCAGAATTTGATCCAAGAGCTGCCCAAGGAAGGGCTGAAGAGGGAGTGCGAGAGGAGTGAACCCCACAGAAATGAGCAAAGCTTGCTCGTGTCACCTCTGCTCAAGAGTCCCTACCTCTGGCCAGGGGTTTCCATGGAAACCTCCTGAGTTCTATCTATAGGAAGAGGAGAAAATTAAAAATAGGAAGCATCCCGAGGTATGCATGAATTTGCTCCAAGGAAGGCAGGTTGGGGAGGGTGGAGAGAGGCTCAAGTGGGGTAACCAGATGACCATCACTCTATACCTGAAAAAAGGCCTTGTCACCAGGCGTGGTGGTGCGCGCTTGGGAGGCTGAAACAGGAGGATCATAGGTTCAACTTAGTGAGGCCCTTGGCAACTTAGTGAGACCCTGTTTCAAAATAAAAAAGAAAATAGGGCTGGGTTGTAGTTCAGAGGGAGAATGCCCCTGGGTTCAATCCCCAGTACCATACACACACACACACACACACACACACACACACACACACACAAAGGCCTTGTGAAAACCAAGCTGACTTCAGCCACAGAATCAGGAGGGAGGTGGGGTGGGGAGACAGGCACGAGGCACCAGGTGCGCCAGCACGAGTGACTACTACAAGGATGAGACAGGCTCCAGAGTCAACACCTGAAGTGATATTGGCAGAGAGATCAGAGGAGGAGGGACGTCACGGCTGGCGGTGATGTTCAAATGGGAGCAGTAGGAACCCCTTTACTCGTGGTCACCGTAAGCTAACCCCAAAGAGCCCATCAGTCTACCCCCATGGTTCCAAGTCTGAACACTTCAAAAATCAAGCCTTACATGAATAAAAAAGTCTCTGGAACCTCCACCCTTTAGGTCAAATGCAAGGAAAAACTCCGCTAAACTCATTTTCTCCTGATCTTGCTTTCAGATGAAGTTTGAGGAGTAGCTGAGTTTTAAATGTCATGCAATTTGCTTTTTAAAAATAGACCATGAAGATCAAAGACCTAAATGTAGGAGCAAAACTATAAAACTCTCAGAAGAAAACTTAGGCATAAATCTTGATGACCTTGGATTGGGCAATGGCTTCTTAGATAGGACACCAACGCACAGAAACAAAAGACAAATAAATTGGACAGCATCGAATTTAAAAAAATTTATACTTCAAAGGATACCACTGAAAAGTGAAAAGAAAAGCCAAAGAACTGGATACAATTTTTTGTAAATAAAATACTGATAAGGAACTTGGATCTTTTATCTAGAATATATAAAGAATCCTACAACTCCATAATAAAAAGACCAAAAAAGGGCAAATAATCCGAATAGACATTTCTCCAAAGAAGACATACAAATGTCCAATAAGCACATGAAAAAATATTTAACAACATAGGGCATCAGGGAAATACTACTGAAAAACATAATGAGAGGCCGGGTGTGTTGGCTGGCGCACGCTTGTAATCCCAGTACTTGGGAGGCTGAGACAGGAGGATTCGGGTCTGCGGCCCGCCTCAGCTACTCAGTGAGGCCCTCTGCAACTTAGTGAGACCCTGTTTCAAAATAAAAAGAATAAAAAATAGGGCCGGGGGTGTAACTCGGAGGTAGAACACCCCGGGTTCAATCCCCAGTACCGCAAAAAATAAATAAATAAGTAAATAAATAAAAACATGATGAGATACCACTTCATACCCCTTATGATGATTATAATAAAAAGATGATAACAATGCTTGTAATCCCAGTACTTTGGGAGGCGGAGAACGGAGGATCCGGGTTCGCGGCCAGCCTCAGCTCGCTCTCTCTCCCTCTTTCTCTCTCTCTCTCTCTCTCTCTCTCCTTAGTGAGGCCCTCCACAACTTCATGAGACCCGATTTCAAAATAAAGTATAAAAAATAGGGCCGGGGGCATAGCACGGAGGTAGAACGCCCCTGGGTTCAATCCCTGGTACCGCAAAAAAAAAAAAAAAGATGATAACAAATGTTGGTGAGGATGTAGAGAAATTAGAATCCCCATACTCTGTTCATGATATATAAAGTAACACAGCTACTTTGGAAAACAGTTTAGCAGTTCCTGAAGAGACTTCACATAATTACCATATGATGCAGCAATTCCACTCTGCAGGTATTTGCTAAGAGAAATGAAAACATATATCCACACAAAACTTGTGCTCATCCCAGCATTGTTCATAATTGCTGAAAAGTGGAAGCAACTCCAAATGTCTATCAACTCATGATTGTGTAGGAAAAACATGGTGTGCATGTTCAGCGGAATATCAGCCAACCATGAAAAAGGAACGAAGTACTGATTCGTGTGCTCCAGCACCATGAGCTTTGAAAACATGATGCCAAGTGACCAAAGAGATATGGGGAAACCACATATCGTATGATTCCACTTGGTGATTGCCTAGAGCTGGGTAGATTGGCAAAAATATAGAGAAGCAATGCGTTCAGAGCTTCTTATTTTTTTCTTTTAATGATAGTGGGGATGGAACCCAGAGGGGTTCTACCTCTGAGATACACCCCCAGCCCTATTTTATTTTTTATTTTGAAACAGGCTCTCACTAAGTTGCTGAGAGCCTCACTAAGTTGCTGAGACTGGCTTCGAACCTGCGATCCTCCTGTCCCGGCCTCCCAAGTACTGGGATCATAGGCGTGTTCCACCACACCTGGCTCGGGGCTT
The DNA here is from genome assembly GCA_004027185.1 of Glis glis. Taxonomy (NCBI): domain Eukaryota; kingdom Metazoa; phylum Chordata; class Mammalia; order Rodentia; family Gliridae; genus Glis; species Glis glis. Next base: position 3,277 of record PVJS01021354.1, read on the forward strand.
CTTTTTGGGGTGATAAACTTCTGAAAATGTTCGTGGCAATGGTCGCGCCCTCTGTAAATGTACTAAAAACCACTGAATTCTACACTTGAAATGGGTGAATTATACAGACTGAATTACAGCTCAATAGAGCTGTAATTAAGAAAAAGAGACCATACAAAATTGTAACACACTGATCCTGCTTTCTAGCAAGTTCTGATTTTTTTCCATTGGGAAGTCTTTGCGTTGTTTTTATTTTTAAGAAGATATTGCATTAATGTGTGATTTATCTTGATGATGGCCTTTGGGATATCTCTTTAAATCCTGTGCCTGGGGCAAGGCTGTCACTTGCCTCCCCGGGTCCTGGTCGTGAAGTGGGTGTGGTAATGAAGACATGGCCACAGCTTGGACCTGGAGTGTCCCTCAAAGTGCCTGTTGGGCAGTGGTGTAATTTCTGCAAGGTGGGGCCTAGCAGGAGGTTTTAGGTCACTCGAGGGGGATGGTGGGACCCAGCCCCTTCCCCTTCCTTCCTTGGTCATCCTGGCCATCGGGTGAGCAGCTTTGCTCTGCTGTGTGCTCCTGTCTTTTTTTTTTTTTTAGGCACTGAGGGTGGAACCCAAGGGGTTCTACCTCTGAGCTACACCCCCAGCCCTATTTAATTTTTATTTTGAAACAGGGTCTCACTAAGTTGCTGACGGTCTCACTAAATTGCTGAGGCTGGCCTCAAAGCTGGGATCCTTGTGACTCAGCTTCCCAAGTACTGGGATCACAGGTATGTGCCACGGCGACTGGCAATGTGCTCCTGTCTTGATGTGCTGCCTCGCCACAGGTCCAGAAGCAACAGGGCCAACTGACCAGGAACTAGAACCTCCAAAACCATGGGCCAAAATAAACCTTTTGTCTTTATAAAAACTTGGTAATCTCAGGTGTTTGTTACAGGGTAGAAACAGACTTATTTATTTACTTATTTATTTATTTATTTATTTATTTATTTATTTATTTATTTGCAGTACTGAGGATTGAACCCAGGGGCATACTACCTCCGAGCTACACCCTCAGCCCTATTTTTTATTCTTTATTTTGAAACAGGGTCTCACTAAGTTGCGGAGGGCCTCACTAAGTAGCTGAGGCTGGCTGTGAACCTGGATCCTCCTGTCTCAACCTCCCAAGTACTGGGATTACAAGCGTGCACCACCACACCCGGCCAGACATCGTAATTTAAAGAGCTATCCCTGACCTCAGAGGGAGCAGGTGGAGACTTCCTCGCCCCTTTACCCTGTCTTATCTTTCTCCTCCTCTCTGCTCAACCTTGGTTGTCGGGCCCATGTTTCATCATGAACTCTCCTAATCAGTTCTTTTTTTTCTCCTCCTCCTCCTCCTCCTCCTCCTCCTCCTCTTTTTCCTCTTCCTCATCTTCTTCTTGGTACTGGAGATTGAACCCAGGGGTGTTCTACCTCCAAGCTACACCCCAACCCTTTTTATTTTGAAACAGGGTCTCCCTAAGTTGCTGAAGGTCTTGCTAAGTTGCTGAGGCTGGCCTCAAACCTGTGGTCCTCATGTCTTGTCCTCCCAAGTACTGGAATTACAGGTGTGTGCCACCATGTTCTGCTTTCTCCTGATCAGTTCTGCATGTACACTTTCTCTCACTGGCTCTGTGTGTGTGTGTGTGTGTGTGTGTGTGTGTAATTATGAAGAATAGATAGGTTATATAATACTGAAAGTGGGCAACCATCCCAATTTCAAAAGAATGAGAACAAAACAAAGTGGATTCTACAAATTATAGACCAGTGAACACGAGATGGATCACTAGCAGAATGCCAAAATTGTATTATTTCACAACATGGTATTATGAAATATTCAGAAAGCAAAGTGGTTACCATTAGCAGCCAGAAAAATTGTACTGAACCCAAAAAATGGCAAATGACTCTTACTGCCTTTTCGGATGCACTTATTAGACTATGATAATAGACGAGAGAATTGCTACACACAGTGTTATCTCTAGATGTGAGCCACGCAGCCCGCAGTACCTTGAGATCATTGTGAAGAGGATGAAAGGGCAAAAATGATTGTGTAGTGGGGCGAATTGTAGCTATTTTACTGATGGTACACAAATTTAGTGCAATATATGCCAACAGGGGAAGTGATCTTGGGCTCCAGCCAAGCCCACGTGTCTGAGAGGAGATGGGTACACCTCTCCAGCCGATGGCCCAAGAATGCCAGGCTGAGGTTCCAAACACCAACCTAACCAAGCACTTCCAGAGAAGGATGGTTGGGCTGGAGCACAGACTCGTTTTTTATGAAAAAATGTGGGCAGGGTAGTTACTGTGCAATTGTGGAATGGTCAGAGTAACACAGTGGCTACTTTTAATTATCTGAAAGACTCAAAAAAGGAAAAGAAGATGGGCGTGGTGGTGCACACCTGTAATCTCAGCACTTGGGAGGCTGAGAAAGGAGGATCACAGGTTTGAGGCCAGCTTGGGCAACTTAGCAACTTAGTGAGACTCCGTTTCAAAATAAAAATTAAGCCGGGCGTGGTGGCGCATGCTTGTAATCCCAGTACTTGGGAGGCTGAGACCGGAGGATCCAGGTTCGCAGCCAGCCTCAGCTACTTAGTGAGGCCCTCCGCAACTTAGTGAGACCCTGCTTCAAAATAAAGAATTAAAAAATAGGGCTGGGGTGTAGCTTGGAGGTAGAATGCCCCTGGGTTCAATCCCCAGTACCGCAAAATAAATAAATAAATAAATAAAATAAAAATTAAATAGGGCTAGAAATGTAGCATGGAGTACCCTTGGGTTCAATCCCCAGTGGAAGGAAGGAAGGAAGGAAGAAGGGAAGGAAGGAAGGTTGGTTGGTCGAATCAACTCTGTATAACCCAGAAGGGCAGAATTAAAAGCCAGACAACAAAAGTTATTTTAAAATAATAATAATAATAATAATAATAATAATGTCAGGACGCCCAGAAGAAGTGCCCACAGTCTGAGCAGTCCCATGATGAAATGGTGTGCATTGTGAGGTGGGCAGTTAGCCCTTGGAGGAGAGCATTCAAGCTGAAAGCATTCGCAGGAGGCGTTAGACGGGATTAAACAACTAGCTGAGGTTGGACCACATGTCTTACTGGCTCCCCTCCAAATCAGAGATACTATGAATTCATTCTTTCTTCTCCCGTATCTAGCCTTTCGCACGCTTTCTGCTACGGTGAGCATGTGGGAGATGTTCTCAAGGGAAGAGCCCAGCGCTTTTACTTCATTCATCCCTCTAACCTTCACTCCGGCTCGGGAACCTTCCTCCCTCCCGCCCGCCCTCCTTCCCCGGCCACATCTTCCCTTGTTCCTCTGAGATTCACACAGAATAATTCTTGACACTCTTCCCACCACGCCCACTGAAATTGGGGTACATGAGACGTCTCAGAGAAAGGAAGAATAATAGAAGAGAAGACGGAACCCAGGTGACACGCTGTGTCTGCTGTTTTGACGTTCAGTCTCCACGGCCAGCTTGCCCCGGACACAGGCAGACGGTCACTGAATGACTGAACTGCGCTCACATGAATTTCCCACCAAAGTGTCTACGTGTGCTGCGGTCTTTCTGCATAGCCCTTAACACTTGTAACACATTTACTGTGTCCACCCTGCTTCGCTGGTCAAGTTGCAAAGGCCAGAACATGGCAGCTTCAGTCTCTGCTATGTCCCCAGAAGGCACTCAGTAGAAAATAATCAAATAAATAAATAATTTCTCTTACCTAATCCCCCATCTATTCCAGAATGATTAAGATTATACTTGTCAAAGTCCTGCTTAAGAGTAAGCATTAAACTGGGCATGGTGGTGCACACTTGTAATCCCAGTACTTGGGAGGCTGAGACAGGAGGATCTCAGGTTGGAGGCCAGTCTCAGCAACTTAGTGAGGCCCTCCGCAATTTAGTGAGACCCTGTTTCCAAATAAAAATAAAATAGGGCTGGGGGTGTAGCTCAAAGGTAGAATGCCCCTGGGTTCAATCCCAAGTATCACCAACAAAAGAAGACTAAGTATTAACAGCGCATGGGCTTTGAAGACACACGCCTTGTTTGGCCAACATGCTGCTTAAGTGTGTTTGTTTCTTGTACTGGGGATTGGACCCATGGGCATTCTACCTCCAATCTATACCCCCAGCTCTCTTTTAAATTTTGAAACAGGATCTCACTAAGTTGCTGAAGGTCTCGCTAAGTTGTTGAGGCTGGCCTTAAACCTGCAATCCTTCTGTCTCAGCCTCCACAAGTATAGGATTACAGATGTGTGCCACCACGCCTGGCATAGTGCACAGACTTTGAGAGCTAGTAGGGATGTCAGATAACATCTAGCCCGATTCCTCTTGACAGATGAACACATTGAGGGCAGAGTGATGGAATATTCAGTTGGGAAGTAGCAGAACTAGGTTCAAAACCAGCTCTTCTGGTTTCTGGGAAAGAGACCATTTATAGGATGAAAGGTTCTAGAATCAGATGAACCTGGGTTCCGATGCAGCCTTCCTCTTACTAATATTGTGATCCTGGCAAGTTAATCAGTGCTTTGGAGCCTCTGTGGCTTTAGAAGTAAACAGGAAAGACAACATCTTCAATCATCTCCCCAGCACAGAGGAAATGCTCAGGTAAACAGTAGCTCGGGTAACCATTGCCAATTCCAGGGCTTTGACCACTACAACATATGGGCCCTTGGTTTTGTACCAGTAGGAAAAGAAATACATCTTCGCTTGGGGGAGAAGGAAGGACAGACACTGAGCGCTCGCTGTGTACTAAGCACTTTTCTCCACTCAGTGTAAACACCGAGGAGCCAGTCAGGCACAGTTGTGCATGCCTGGAATCACAGTGCTTGGGAGGCTGAGATGAGAGGATCGCAGGTTTGAGGCCAGCAAACTTAGCAAAACCTTCAGCAACTTAGTGAGACCCTCTTTCAAAAAAATAGGGGGTTGGGGGTGTAGTTCAGAGGTAGAACGCCCCGGGGTTCAATCCCCAGTACCACAAAAACCCCCACTGAGGAGCCACGTAGACAGCAGCAGGACCCTCACCATTCATACAGGTCTATCTTCAGCTGGGAGCACGTGGCCATGGAAGACCATCCATTTTGTTCAAGTTTGGCAGCTTTCACAAGACTTTTCTTTAGGTGTCTACCCACTGTCTTCAAGTCCCTAGTTCAGTGCCTTCCATACAGAGAACAACAGAAAGTCACTGGAACTCCCTATTATCTTCCAGCTATTCTAAACAGTACCTGAAAGCAGAGGGCAGGGAGCATATCCAGTTCAGAGATTTGTCCCTGTGGGTGCTTAAGAAAAGCCAAGAGCAGATAAACAGAGCCTAGGACCGGCCTCTGCACCAACAGCTTGCTTCCTGGCCTCCTCATCTGCTACCCCTGATGCCCATCAGACCTGGCTCCAGCTTCCTGTGCGCCCCAGGCCCCTTCTCCTCGTGCTCAGAGGCCATTCTGCTGAGATACTCCGGAGACTGCTTGACTCCATCTCTTCCAGAAACTTTCTCTTTCTCCCTGCACCCAGCGCACATCCTTAGCTCTAACGCTTTGTCTACACAGAACATCTGGTCATCTGCAGGACTTCTCATCAAAGTCAAGGCTGATCATTCGGTTCACATGCACCAGAGAAATTCTGGAATTGATCTGGCTGCGGATGCTCTTAGACATTTACCTTCAGGCTTTTGTATCAGCTATCATGCTGGTGCGAGGCGTACAGACGAGACAGAGGAGGCGCTTCCTGGGATAAATCATTCCAAAGAAAATGCGGTAGTATTTTCTTATTGGACCTATTTATTAGACTGTCAAAGGAATTCAGGAGCGGAACAGAGGCAGGTTTGAAGGGAGGTGTGGTTTGTTTGTCAAAGAAGACACTTGTGTTCTTTCAGAACAGTTCTTGAGAAGGTAGAAATGGACAGGAGGGAGAAATATAGGTGATTAATGTAGGTGGAACTCAGTGTACTTTTTGTGGGTTTAAGATGTGCAGAACTGAACTGTAAAACTATTTTCACACGTGTTACTTTAGTTAACTAGCAGCTACTGAGTTTCCAAAATCCCATGGCAGTTCTAAAACATGGTAACTACTTGGATAACAGAGTGAGCATCAATACCAATCCTGACACAGCCCCACTGGAAGGAAAGAATTCAAATTCCAAGGACTTGGTGTAAGGACATCCCCCACCCCCAAGAAACCCCTGTTCCTTGATCAGTTACCAGACGAAAGGGCAAGATTCGGGCAAATGGAAACAAAAAAGAGAATCACACCCATGTTCTCAAATGAGAGATACTGTCTTTGCCCTTAAGATGGTTCCCCTCAGGGACTGACAGGACTAGAGTGACCCTTACCTTTCTTGCTCCTGCCCATCAGGATTTGATAATTCTCAAATCTCCTCATCCCAAGCTAAGGTATTTCTTATTGTCTCTATCAGAATCCACACCTTAAAAGTGGCATGCCTGAAAACCTTCACTGCCCCATCTCTATTTAGTCAATATTGAAAACAATTGATATTGACAACAAGGAATAAGCAATACACTTTATTCTCATGAAGACTAGGCATCAATATTCATTTACTTAACACACTCTTATGAGCTCTAACCTTGTAAATAAAGCAGATGCAAAATTGCAGATACCATCAGATTAGAGGCATATGTATGCGCGTGCACGCGCACGCGCGCGCGCACGCACACACACACACACACACACACACACACACACACACAGAGCATTATTTCCATGCTGAAATCCAGAAGAGATAAGTAGCAGAACTAGGTTCTATATTAGGGAGGTAGGATTTAGATAATTATCCATCTCCTCTAAGCATTTCTGCAACACTACTGTATCACCATGATTTTTTTTCAAATTTAGAAATAAACAACAAGATTGATAGACCAGAGGTATTGCTTCTTTCGGACATGGGAAGAGCGGGTGGGAGCAGGGCACACTCCCACAAGTGTGTGTACACCTGTGAACATAAGAGAGAAGGCTGCTGAGCAAATACTGAATCCCAGCATGCGTGCCTGACAGAGCCCAGCCAGACACCTCTGCAAAGCAGTGTTGAGAGAGGTACCGCAGTGACAGCTGCCCCTGAATCACTAAAACCCTACTCACGGATGACTTGTGGTCCGGGGCTGGGTTGTTGATACTTGGTCTCCTATCTTCTTTTATACGATTTTTCAATTGTTTCATATAGAATGTAAGCACTTGAGGACCGACATTGTTCTTACTCTTCTGTTGTCAACTTCTTTAACTTCATTCCACTTATCTCTCAACCATGCCCAGTATAATCCTAGCACTGGAAAAAATAATTCCTAATGTCCAGTGAGACACATAACTAGGGAAAGAGGAATTCAGCTCCAAAGCAGGGAGCCAGATGTTGTACATTTTGAACAACCTGGAGCTGCAGATGTCTACCCGTTCAGCAGGAAGAAAGTTCTCGTGGTACCCAGGCCACAGTCTGTGCTAATGGAACCCAAGCCCCAGGGCCCCTCCTTCCCTAGCCTTGTGTCTTCTAACAGATAACAGACTTGCTCACTGCCTTTGCTTTCAGTTGGGTCCTTTGCCACCTCTCCTGCCAATCTCCAAGCCTCGGTCACAGATTCTTTTCTGTGGCTTAGACCGCTGGTTGGCTAACTCGGCATTCATTTCAGACACTCTTTTCCTTTGCCCTCCTTGATGATGGAAGCTGGAAGGAATATTGTGCTCCGGCCTCCTCTGCAGCCAGTGGTGGCTGTTCCCAGGTCTGGCCAATGAGATATGAAGGAACGTAGACCAGGGAGCTTCTGGGAAAGCCTGGGCTTCTCTGAACACAGGCAGACCATGCTGGTACCGCCACACCCCTTGCTTCCCACCTTGAACAAGGACACAGTCCCTGAGCAGGAACAGCCTTCTTAGGACCACAAAGTAACAGCATGAGGATTGAAAGGAAAATAGGTAGGGATGGTGTAGTGGGAACAAAAAGCACACACGCCTCTGGATCGTATAGTTGGGCATCTCCACCAATGCCAGCAGCCATCTTTCCCTAGAGTTACTGCATGGAGAATATCATCCCTCATTTGCTTAAGCTACTATTAGTTGGGTATCTAGGAAATCGAAGTCAAAGACAGTCCTCTCTTGGATCATTCGTTTGTAAGCAGATTAGATCTACACATAAGCATGACTATGCTATTTCCCTTTTCAGTTCCTTGGTAGTCTCCATTGTCATGAGGATCTGGGTTCTTGGTATAAGGTTCCAAATAACCTTATCTGGTGCCTACCCAGGACCATCTCCTTCAGTCCATCCTTTTGGCCTTACATGCTAGTAATTCCAAAACAACACAACGTTTTCTGTGAAAGCCAGACCCTCTTCGGCTCCTGTGACTTTGCATATATTATTTTCTCCACCTAGACTACTTGTCCCACCTTGCTTGGCCTGCTCCTGTCTATACTTCAAAATATAAAAGTTTAGGCATCATCTCCTTGAAGGAACATCTCTCAGGTGGGCTGGGTACCCCCTCTTCTTTGTTACCATAGCACCTGGACATACTTCTACCTTGGCACTAATCTTGTCAGAATGAGTGTGTCTATTTACAATCTGACTTCTTCCCTTCAGGGTGAATTTCTCTGCCAACAGGGCCTGCATCTTTATTCTTCTTCACAGCCTAACACCTTAACATGGTCTCTGGCACATGGTAAGGGCTCGATACATAATTGTTGAAATAAATTGTGTTTAATATGCGTGTGCACACACAGGCATCCATGTTCCTGGGTGAGTGAATCTCTGTGTCAAATATGCATTTACTTATTCTTCTTTCTTTCTTTTCTTCTTACCCAAAGACAAAACCATCAGTAATCTAAAAGCCCTCACTCACAGAGACAGACAGCTGGAGAAAAACAGAAATTTCTTTAAAATGGTTTTACATGTTCAACCGCAAACTCACCTGCACAAGAAAAGAGATGGTCCAATCTCCAAATAAGTTGGTAATCAATGTCAGGCACTTGTCATCAAGGAAGACATGAGCATTTGATTCATGGGCAGAAGACTAAGGGAGGACACGGAATGTCGGTGAGGACCGTGTCAGTGGAACCAGCCATTTTAGAAGTTCCGCTCATCCAGTTATCATTAGAATAATATCATATATATCATTGTAAAAAATATACAATCCCAGCAGACAGGAAAAGTTCCCTTTTGTATTTTTTATTTTCAATTTCCTCAGCTTCCTCTTCTGTCCGTGTCCTCCATTTTCAAATATGTACTGGTTTTGCCCATTTTAAGAAAGAAAATCTTTGGTCAGTTCTGTACCCCTGCTGCTGTTTTTGCCACCAGACTGGTAAAATGAGCAGTCTCTACTATATTTACTTGTTTACTTTTTAGTCCACTGCAATAGGACTAATGTCCCCACCACACTATAGAAAAGTGTTCTCCAAGATCACTCATAGACCAGTTATCAAATTCAAACATCTCCTCTGGGTCTGTAATCTCTTATCTTCTCTTTGTCACATCTGACCCTATCTACCCCCTTGACATCATAGATTCTACAATTTTACACTCTCTCATTCTGAGCTTTGGTGACATAATAGTAGTCCAATTCCCCAATCTGTTCTTCTTTGACTTTTGAGTAGGGCATGGTGGTGCATGCCTGTAGTCTCAGTACTTGGGAGGCTGAGACAGGAGTATCACAGGTTCAAGGTCAGCCTTAGCACCTTGGCAAGACCCCGTTTCAAAATAAAAAATAAAAATGGGGCTGGGGTATAGCTCAGAGGTAGAATGTCCCTGGATTCAATCCCCAGCACCCAAAAATAAAAATATTTTGATATAGCTCATTTCTAGGATTCCTTTTCCCATATCTGTCATCTCATGACCCTAACCCTCAGCCTAGAGAGAAAGTCGTACAGTGGAGTGATCTAGAAATAAAAACAGAGATTCACTGTCTGTCTCTCTGCAATAATTTAACCAAATGGCAGACAACCACACCAGGAGGCTGTTATCAAAATAAAACATGAAGGTTTTAATGCCTGTAGGTCATGCTTTCAAGAATGTCAGGACTGTTTGTAACTTGCCCTTCCTGCATTAGACGTGACTTCGGCTACTCTCAGGCTCTTATTCCAAAGATAGTAAATCTGTGGTTGAAATCTCTGGGCCTTAATGATACCCATGTTTACGAGACGGCTCCTGGAAATGCTGCACTGTGGTTTCGGTTAAAGGTTGAACAGAGAAAGTGGTTTATTATGAGAGAGGAAGGGGCTATAAGTAGGAATGTTTACTTTGCATTGCCCCTTTCTGTCTCCAACTCAACAGCAAAATGGTCTCTGTTAGAAAACTAGAATCAGTTTGACTGGGACTGGGAGAACCGGACAGACAAAACACCAACTTGTTTGATGAGTTATTTAAGAACAGACAGAAACAATAACACAGATAACAAGAGACATGAGCCAGACTACAAGCACATCACTGATACCATTTTGGAAGCAGTTAATAGCATTTGAGCAAACCAGGAAAATAGTCAAAGCATAGATACCAGAGATACATCGACACGCCCACCACCTGTCACGCTTCTCTTCATCGCTAGCACATCTGAGTACACACTCAGTAAAGCTATTAACATGGATGACGACATGGCTGTTAAGTGAGAGTTGGTCCAGATGGGAATTTTCCCTGGGGAAAGCAAAATCAGAGAGCAAAATAATTGGCACACAGGAAACAGACCTCCAGGATGACCATCAGCTCTGTACAGCTAAACAGCGAGGGAACTCCAGCTCTGGCTCAAGGAGATTGTGTGATTTCTCCCAGAGTTCTACAATATAATTTATGAATTCATGTTCTAGGGAGGCAGAGGTGGGCGGCCAGGAAACTTTCTCCAAGGATTCCTGAATTTTCTGATGACTTATTTAATGGGCTCCCATACATGTCCACAATCAAATCGTCTTCTCCCACCTATGTAGGTACCTTTGCACCTTGGAGATTTCCTTCTTCCTGAGTGTATTTTATACTTTTTTTTTTTTTTGGGTACTGGGGATTGCACTCAGGGGCATTCTACCTCCAAGCTACACCCCCAGCCCTATTTTATTTTTATTTTTGAAACAGGGTAGGTTGATGAGAGTCTCACTACTTGCTGAGGCTGTCCTGGAACCTGTGATCCTCCTGTCTCAGCCACCCAAGTACTGGGATTACAAGCATGCACCACCACGCCCGGCTATATTTTATGCTTTTCCAGTATTCCTGTGAGGTGACAAAAATCCCAGCTTTAGGAACATTTGCTCAGGACCAGTTTCTGGAGCAATAAACATCCACCAACCTGACCACTATGAGGCCCCAAGTGGTGATTTAGAAAAATGTCCACCTCTTCTGAAAGGGAAGGGTGGAGCTGTAACAGCATCCACTCAGATTCCTCCGCTGGGACAGGTCACAGGGTCTGTGTGGTACCTCAGCAGGCCAGATGCCGAATTAACAGACAACTCACCTGAATCAGCCAGGAAAAGCTGTGCCCACATTATCTATAGTTCACCTACATCCCCAAACCTTCCAGCTACAAGACCAGGCAAACTCTACAGTTGCTCCGCTGCCTAAGAGACCAGTGATGTTTTACCAAAACTACTCTCAATTATCAACACAAACCTCTGCCTGTTAACAGAGGGCAACATGTTATAAATAATGAAAAGACTGGCTGGGCGTGGTGGCTCACGCTTGTAATCCCAGTACTTGGGAGGCCGAGACCAGAGGATCCGGGTTCGCGGCCAGCCTCAGCTACTTAGTGAGGCCCTCCGCAACTTACAGAGACCCTGTTTCAAAATAAAGAATAAAATAACCTGGGCATGGTGGTACATGCTTGTAATCTGAGTACTTGGGAGGCTGACACCGGAGGATCTAGGTTCGTGGCCAGCCTCAGCTACTTAGTGAGGCCCTCGGCAACTTAGTGAGACCCTGTTTCAAAATAAAGAACAAAAAATAGAGCTGGGGGTGTAGCTCGGAGGTAGAATGCCTCTGGGTTCAATCCCCAGTGCTGCAAAAAAAAGAATAAAATAGGGCTGGGGGTGTAGCTCCACGGTAGAATGTCCCTGGGTTCAATCCCCAGTACCATTAAATAAATAAATAAATAAATAAATAAGTAATGAAAAGATTAATTTTCATCTGTTACTAGTATGCACGAGATTTTAAAACCAAATTTACTTGCTTAAACGACTCTCCCTTAAGCACACACCCACCAGACAATGAGGGGAGAAGGAGAACGATTCAGGGATATAAGAGACAAATTTACAAAACAATCGGCAACAGGGCAAATTGAAGACAAGAATCTTTGACGTGGTGCCCCCCAAGCTATCACCTACATGGGAATACCACTCCCACACCAACTCAAAGCGTCCTTCTCCAGCAACCGGAGGGTGGAGTTCCTCCGTAGAAAGCTATAAAACACTAAGTTCTGTGTCCGGAGAAGGGGGGCCAGCCCCCAAATCTATTACCACTCAGATTTATGAACTTGAATAAGTGACTTCTCTGAGTCTCATTTTCTTCATCTGTAAAAGGATAAATAAGGTGATTTTATGGTTCCTAAGTAACCAGGAATATATAAAGAGAAGGCCTCAAAAGATAACTGAGAGCCTAACTTAGTATTTCTTATTCAAGTTCACCATGAGACTGAGTAATGACTGAATCACAAGAAGGATACTCCAGCAGATTGTTTCCTGTGTAATTGTGTTTGACATTGAAATAGAAGCCCAGGGAATTACATTTAGTCTCCTACTGGAATAGCAGTAGAAGAAATCAGAACCACCTGTAAGGAAGGGTAACAGACTGACAGGAAGAACATTGTAAAACCTCACCTTGGTGCACCGTAATAGAGATGAAAAAATAAACAGGCAGATGAAACACAACTGAGATTTTTTCCTCCGATTTATAGAGCTCTTTTGGGATGACAGTTGTTCACAGATACCCAGAAACCTGTTTTCTTTTGGTATTTGTAAGTACAGCAGAGACATGCAGTTGCACCAAACTAGAGATTCTAATGATCCAGCAAACATCTAGATACAGGGGCAACTCAAGGCTGAGCCTGGGGAGGTGCAGAGAGAAAGGACGCACAAATCATAGAGAACTCGAATACAACAAGTCAGAAAGGGCCAGACAGGCAAGGCTCCCACGTGCTGGTGCTGCTCTCTGCGTGACAGAAAGAGCCTTTATCTGCCTCAGCAGGGCCGTCATATGCCTGGCTTCTGGTGACAACACTTGTAGAAAGCACATGGCAGTGGGGTGAGTCAACCACACAGAATATACCACACTGGATGAAAATGGAAACCATTATATCACTTGGCTGGAATGAAGCTGTGAGGAATGGCCTAGAACATTCACTTCATGAACCTGAAGTTCCATGAAATGAGAGATGGGAACTGTTCTCTGGAAGGGACAAATTTTATTTTAAAGCATCTTGACATAAAATAAAATAAAAATAATATAGCCCATGTTAAAAAAAATTCTGTGGCTTAGACCTTCCAAAGTTGAAGGCGGACAAAGTGTGCAGTGATGCATTTTAGAAACTTCACGATTCCTATTGTTCGGGCTCTGCATCTGTACATAATCATAAGACTTGGGCAGATGCTCTGTGAGACATCATTGGGCTCAGCATTCTGTGTTCAGAGAAGCCCACACCCAACAGGTCCAAGATGGATAAGGATTATCCAAAGTTGACTTTCACAGCCTTTCTTGATTGCCCATTCAGAAATAAACAGCTCCAATCTTTGATAATAAAAATATGGGAAATGTCAGTGAAAGGCAGGCGGCCACTGGCATGCACCCTGCTGAAGCAACCTTCTATCCAGATGTCAACCTAGAACCTCACGTCACCTCTGAGCTTGCTCAAGAACTCCATCTCCAAGTGGTTGAAATGTCCCATCATAGTCCTCCCTCTAATCTCCTCTAGTTCATCATTCTCCCAGCCCATCAGTCATCCTCTGGCTTTCCTTCCTCTGGTTCAAGTTCAGCAGGGGTCTCACCTGCATTCCCACTGCCTGTGATTCTTCTAGGCTTTCCCAACACACCCACCCCACACGAGTCCCACTGGCTGCCCTTCCTGCCCTGCTCCTGGGCTACCATGGAGACGAGATGACTGTCACCACAGAGTGTGGTTTCCAACCCCAACAGGTGCTAGCACTGTGTGGAAATCATTTTTACTTGCCCACAGTCAACAATTTTGACTCTTCAGAACTTTTCCATTCTTCTTGAACTCCCTACCTCACACCCTACTCTACTCTAAGAAGATGATTCGTCTCTTCCTCATAGGGAAACAGTAGTTATTTCTCGAATCAACTTCTGACGGTCCTTCACACCCACACTTCTGAAAGTAGAACTCGCTCTTCACTGTTTTCCCACTTTCTGCAAGAAAGGGGTATTTCTTCTCTTCCCTAATAGGGTTTCAATAAAAATTAAATCACATTGGGCATGGTGGTGCAGACTTATAATCCCAGTACTTGGGAGGCTGAGACAGGAAGATCACAGGTTCGTGACCAGCCTCAGCAACTTAGTGAGACCCTGTTTCCAAATAAAACATAAAATAGGGATGGGGGTGTAGCTCAGAGGTAGAATTCCCCTGAGTTCAATACTCAGTACCACACACAAAAAAAAATTAAAATACTGTTATGGGTTGGAGGTAGAATGCCCCCTGAAAGAGCTTATGTATTGATGTTCAGAGTTGATATAATTAAATCATTAGGGTTGTAATCTCATCAGTGGATGAATCCATTGTAATGGATTTATTGGGTGGTGACCTAGGCAGGTGGGGTGTGGCTAGAGGAGGTGGGTTACTGGAGGTGTGGCCTTGGAGGCTAGTGCTTGTGTCCTTGAATCCCCTTCATTAGCTCTCTCTTGCTTCTGGCCTCCATGGTGTGAGAGCAGAGCCCCTGTGCTCGCTCTCTCTCTCTCTCTCTCTCTCTCTCTCTGCTCCCCATGCCATGCTCTGAACTCTGCTGATGTAACCTGTCCTAACATGGACTGATCCTCTGAAATCTCCAGAATTGTGAGCAAATAATTCTTTCTTCCTCTAACTTGTATGGTTAGGTGTTTTGGATTATTGCAGTGAAAATACTGACTGAAACAAATACCTAGCACAGTTCTTAACAGGCCATAAATACTGGTTCCCTGTCACTCTTCTCTCTACACATTAAATTTCTCCTGTTTGGTTTGGTTTGGTTTGGTTTGGTTTGTTAGATTCTGTTACCTTCTGCATTCTCAAGAATCCTACTCTCTTAGTGGTCTCTTCTATTTCCTGTAAGTTCAATTTCTCCCTTTTTATCTAGCTGTCTCCCCTTCATTGATAAACATAGCCAAGTGATTCTCCTCTTTTTTTTTTTTTTTTTTTGCAGTACCGGGGATTGAACACAGGGGCGTTCTACCTCCGCGCTACACCCCCGGCCCTATTTTTTTTTGCTTTATTTTTGAAACCAGGTCTCACAAAGTTGCGGAGGGCCTCACTAGGTAGAGAGAGACAGAGAGAGAGAGAGAGAGAGAGAGAGAGAGAGATTGCGCACTGAGGTTAGCCACGAACCCGTATCCTCCGGTCTCCGCCTCCCAAAGTACTGGGATTACAAGCGTGCGCCACCACGCCCGGCTCATTTTTTTATTTTGAAACAAGGTCTTTCTAAGTTGCTGAGGTGGCCTCAAACCTGCGGATCTTCCTGTCTCAGCCTCCTAAGTATTGGGATTGCAGGTGTGTACCATCACGCCCAGCCAATGTCCTCTTTTCAGTTCTTATCCTGCAGAGATTTTGATCTCATTATCTTACCTTTTGCTATGGTTTGGACCTAGACTGTCTGCAAAAGTGTCATGTGTTCTGAGCTGGAGTTCTGGGGAGTGACTGGATCATGGGGACTCGGGCCTCATCAGTGGATTAATCCGTTGGTGGGTCAATGGACTACGAGGAACTGGGACCTAGTTGGAGGAAGTAGGTCACTGGAGCATGCTCTGGAAGGGTTTCTCTTCTCCTAGGTCCCTCCCCCACCCTTCCCAGCTGCCAGGAGCTGTACCTCTGAGCTACACCCCCAACCCTAATTTTTATTCTTTATTTTGAAACAGGGTCTCACTAAGTTGCGGAGGGCCTCACTAAGTAGCTGAGGCTGGCTACAAACCTGCGATCCTCCTTTCTCAGCCTCCCAAGTACTGGGATTACAAGCGTGCGCCACCACACCCAGTTTAATAGACCTTTCAAGCTGCTTCTTTTTTGATGCTTCATATCTTGACTATGGCCATTGACCCAGCTCAGATAACATCAATGTGTCCTGTGCTCCTCTTCTTCCTTCCCTCAGCCTCTACCATGCACCTGCCATCAAGTTTCAGTGGCTTTCTTTAAATTAGCTCTCCTACTTCTATAGCACTTCCCAATCTCTCCTGCCAGAGTCCAACCCCGCCCAGTCCCACCTGGCTACCCCAGCAGCCCTCTGTATGGAATCTGACTTTGGACTCCCCTGGGTTTGATTCATCCTCCACATTGTTGTCACAGTTATCTTTCTACAAAGTATTATCTATCTACAAAGATAACAGAGATTAGTTTCTACAAAACTAATCTGATAACTGGACCTCCGCACTCCACCTCTGCTCAGCCACAGCTCCTCCCCAGCAGCGCCCTTGCACAGCACACCAGCTCCTGGACTCCTTCACCGCCTCATGTTTTTGCTCCTGCTCTTCTCTCTGCCTCGAATAAGACTTCATTGTTTTCCACCGGGAACACACCTACTCACCTTTCTTTTCTTTTTTTTTGCGTTACTAGGGGTTGAACCCAGGGGCATTCTACCTCCAAGCTCTACCCCCAGCCTGAATTTTTATTCTTTATTTTGAAACAGGGTCTCACTAAGTTGCCGAGGGCCTCACTAAGTAGCTGAAGCTGGCTGTGAGCCCGAACCCTCCGGTCTCAGCCTCCCAAGTACTGGGATTACAAGCGTGCGCCATCACGCCCAGCTACCTACTCACCTTTCGAAGCCCAACTCAAAGGTAACTTCAGAACCTTCCTGGCTTCACCTGGGCTGCTCTGCTCACTGCTCTGGATTTGGTACCTTTGACACCTACTCTCACCCCTCTACCTTCATGACCAAGGTCTCTTGGCTCTCTACTTCTTGCTTATCTTCCTTAATAGAGCATAAAATCTCTGAAGAATTGTGTCTTCTTCAAATCTAGGTCCCCAGTACTCACCTTGTTTCTCATTTAACAAACGTTTATTGACAGAATGTAAAGGGAAGACATGGTAAATATATGACAGAAATAAACAAGAACAGAATAGAATGGGGGCAAGGGTGCACTGCATCCTGTCCACAATGGGTAGAGATAAGTGCTCCAGTAGAAAAGGACATGAGGGTACTTCTCTGGTCTCTGAAAAACCTAGATTCAATCCATCCACTCATTTTGTTCCATTGCTGACACAGGAATAAAATCCACAAAAAGTGTAAACGTCTGCATTTTCTCCCTCTCTCCTATTTCAGTCTTATTATACCACCTTTTACCTTCTCCCAAGATCAATTGCCCAAACTTGACCATAGTCCCATCATTTCAATGCAGATGCACAAGGTAGCCCAAAGGCTCAATTCCCCAATTAAATGTGGCTGTTGCTAAGAGACATCAGGCTTTAAACAGAAGAGTCAAAAGCTAGCCCTAGCAGGATGCACTCAAATCCAGGGCATACAGATATTGTAAGAGTTATCCTATTTGGGAGAAAGAAAAAGAATAGGTAAAATTATTTTTAATCCAATTTTATCAAGTACTCGAGTCTCATCACAGTATAGCAAACACTAAGAAAATAGCCCCGCTATTCCCACTAAGCTGGTTCCTGCTTTCTGACAAGCCAAAATCTATCCTCCAGCTTGATGTGGTCTAACTGCTAAGTAAAGCCATCAGCACAGCCTTATTTACCTGTGTTTGTACTTTCTCAGACAAACAGCAGGAAACTCGTGCATGCAAAAACCAGCCAAGACCAGAACTTAACATTCTCTATTGACTGTTGCCAGCTGAGCTCAAATGGGGGATGTCCTAGCCAAGATGAAGAAAGACCTCAAAAACCTGATTTATGGAGGCTGAATCCTAAGACCTTGCCTCCGCTCTCTCTTGGAAGCAGTAGTCTCCCTTAAATACTGCTCTAACTTCTTTGCCTTATAGAAATGTGTTTAACCACTGTCTTAACTGGAGCAAGATAAGGGTCAGGATTCACCTTTAAGGATAATCTATAAGAAAAGGAGGGATAGCACAGTTATAAGGAGTAGGTAGAATGCCAACTTTCATTCAGCATTTTCTGTGATTTAAATGTCAAGACAACTTGACACTGATTAACAGGCCAAAACCTAAAGAAAAAAAAAAAAGACAGTGGGTCTCAAGGAAATTGATATAGTCTGCCTCTCAGTTCTAAATTCATTTAACTAGGTTTGCATAGATATTCCTATTTTATGGAATCCTTTTGTGTTCCAATGATAAGTACTTGGATACCCGTGTCTGCAGAATAGAGAACTGATGACAGATGATGGGGGAAAAATCTATGAAAAAGGGGTGGCACTGAAAACTTAGGTGAAATCTACAAGGTGTGGAAAGTCGTATTATTTAAAAATAGAACATTGGTTTAAGTCCTGGCTGTAGCACTTACTGCCTGTGATCTTGGACATCCGGTCTCTATGCCTTAGTTTCCACAACTGCAAAATATGGATAATATTCATTTATTCTCCATAAGAGTACTGTAGCCAGACATGGTGGTGCATACTTGTAATCCCAGTACTTGCGAGGCTGAGACAGGAGGATCACAGGTTCAAGGCCAGTCTCAGCAATTTAGCAAGACCCTCAGCAACTTAGTGAGACCCTGTTTCAAAATAAAAAATAAAATAGGACTGGGGGTGTAGCTCAGAAGTAGAATGCCCCTGGGTTCAATTCCTAGTACTGAAGGCAGGGGTAAGAGAGAGCACTGTAAGTGACAACCCACAATACAAATGACATGTTAGCAGTACAGGCTGAGCATTCCTAATCGGAACATCTGAAATCCGAAATGCTCTGATATCCAAAACCTGTTGAGCACTGACTTGACACCACAAAATGGAAAATTCCACACTTGATCTCACGTGAAAAGTCTCAATCAAAACAGGTGTGTTTGTGCAAGGCCCTGGGTTCAATACCTAGTACTGAAAAAAATATGCACGGGCGCACTAAAAATATTGTGTAAAATAACCTTCAGGCTATATGTGCAAGTGCGTATGAAGTATAAATGAAGTTCCTGTTTAGAATTGAGTCCCTCTCTCTAGGTATCTTATTCTGTATATGGAAATATTCCAAAATCCAAAACATTTCTGGTGCAAGCATTTCAGAGAAGAGATATTCAAATAAAATAATACTACTAATAATAATAACAATAATGAAGAGTCCAGAGTGCTTTGTCTATTGGTCACACGCATAAGAAGCCTCGGTCATCCTCACCAGGAAAACAGGAGCTTTTGGATAATGACTTTGTATGAGCTCTCTACTTCCAACCAAGTTGAGGAATTCAGTTGACAAAGACTCGGGCCCAAGTAGAGAAGTCTGGGGGAAGACGCGTCGAGGTAGTGATGGGGACA
This sequence comes from Glis glis, assembly GCA_004027185.1. NCBI lineage: Eukaryota > Metazoa > Chordata > Mammalia > Rodentia > Gliridae > Glis > Glis glis. The sequence continues at coordinate 22,776 of PVJS01021354.1, forward strand.
GTCACGTTCTAGTTGGGGGCTTGTCGGGGGCTCGTGGGCCTGACGCTGTGGAATCAGGCTCCACTTTAAGCTGGGCTGAGCTGAGACCTGCAGGTGAAGGCTGCACCCTGGGAGGTCCCACTTTGAGCCTGTCAGCAGTAACAGAAGTCCTGACCTCGGTTTATCTTTCTCCCTTCTTCTTCTTCAAGACGCTTGCAAAGGTTCCTTGCTTTCAAAGCCATGCCCAGACATACTGTGAGACTCAGATAGCCAAGAAAAAGAAGGCCGCGACAAACCGCACACAGCCGCCTGACTCAAGGGGGAAAGGAAATTGGTTTCTGCTTCCCCTAATGGACTGTCAATCCCGCGTTTCCTCAGGTCTTTGAACCACATCCATGCGGTTCAGGTCGACGCTCTCGATCACTCCCTGCGTCAGAGACGAAGATGCCTTTTTATAGTCACTGTGGGGCCTATTCTCTGGCTAGTGAGCCTGTTCAGTTCCGAAAGGAAAGAGCAGCCCCTGCCAGGCTAGCAGCAGGAAGACGCGTTCCTTTCTGAGTCAAGCCGTCCCATCCATCGCTCCCTTTGAAGTCCGAACTGACTCAACTGCAGGCTAGTCTAGATACTGGATGCATCGAAACAGCATTTCAGAGATTAATAGCAGGGGAATTATATAATCTTTCAGTGTGTAAGAAAGAAGAACCCACAATATCCTACTAAACACAAACATGTAGCGGGGAGCAGTGGTGCGCGCACCTGTAATCTCAGTACTTGGGAGGCTGAGACAGGAGGATCGCAGGTTCAAGGCCAGCCTCAGCAACTTAGCGAGGCTCTCAGCAACCTAGTAAGACCCTGTTTCAAAACAAAAATTGAAAAAAAGGCTGGGGGTGGGTGTAGCTTGGACGTAGAATGTTCCTGGGTTCAATCCCCAGCACCACACATAAAACAACAACAACAAAACCACATACATGACAATGACAAGCCCTTTTTTATTATTATTATTTTTGTGTGTGTGGTACTGGGGATTAAACCCAGAGGCATTCTACCTCTGAGCTACACCCCCACCCCTATTTTATATTTTTTAAAAATTTTGAAACAGGGTCTTACTAAATTGCCGAGGGCCTTGCTAATTTGCTGAGGCTGGCTACGAACCTGCAATCTTTCTGTCTCATCCACCAAGTACTGGGATTACAAGCGTGTGCCACCACACCCGGCTATGACAAGCCTTTTGAATAACCTTACTTTTTGCCCATCTACCCAACCAACCTTGTCTGATTAATTGGCCCCCTTAACAGTTCACTGTTAGTTATATACAAAGGGGCATGTATTTAATTGCTACCAGATCTCCTGGGACTTCGGGGAGTAACTTTATGTCTAAACCAATAAAATATCCTCTGTTTTGTGTTCCCACCAAATAGATCTTAGACAGTCTCATTACACTTGCTGCCGGAGCACCAGGGCACCAGCAGGGATGAGTTCCCTGGCCAGGCCAATGACAGGGCGAGAGCCCGAGTCCTAAGCAATGCTTCCACTCAGAGCAAGTTCAGCCAAAGCAGGCCATTTTTTGCCACCAATAAGATCTCCAAGGAGAACTGGACCAAGAAGTCTCACAATGGCTGGAATCAAACACAGGGCCAAAAAAAAAAAAAGTACAAGAGGGGAATGCTAAGCTCCTGCAGACTGCCTGGACTGAGTTCTTCCTGCCCACCACACCAGAGAAGAGGACGCCTTTCTGGCTGCTGCCCACCGTCGTCGACGTCGTCAATGCGGCTCCTGAGGGGGGTATGGAAGGCCAGGCTTCCTGCAGCCAGCCTCTCCTCGATGCCTTCTTATCTGATTAAATCGAATATTATGCTAAATATTCAGCCACCCCGGCTCTGGCTGCGTGTGGGTGTGCTGGATAAAATCTTCATGAAAACGCTATTGCAGGGTCATTTGTTTAATTTCGATTCTGCCAAATGTAAAAATAGCAGGAGCCGCCGTGAGCGGTTGAGGCTTGCCAACGCGGAGCCTCCCAAGCACAAAACCCGCGCTGTTGCCCGTCTCCCTTGCCAGGGGGAAAGGCGGAGAGCAGACCTGCAGCCCCGCGCTACTTCCACCTCTTCTATCTTTCCCCCTCCTCGGCCTCCCTTGCGCGTCCTCTCTGAGTCTTCCTCTTGCCCCATCTGTTCCCGCCCTGGCCTCCCACTTGGCTGGCTTCTCTCTCTGCCACCACGCCCTCCCCTCCTTCATCATTTCTCTGTGTCACTTTGCATTTTCTCCTTCTGAGGGACCCGATCTCCTGAGCCTCAGGCACGCTCACCTGGGCCGCCCTGGCCTTCAGAAGCAGGCTGTCTCCAGGCCGGCTGCATCTCACAAACTTTTCTAAGAATCGCTCTCCCCCACCCAGACCCCTTCCCATCCCCCTCCCTGTCCCCAAGTCCCAAACCCTGAAGATGTCTAGAAAGATGGCATTTCAGAGATGGAGGGAACGGCAGATGAGCTGTAGGAGCTGCCTCTTCCCTACTCCCTCATCTAGCTAAATATGCTTTCTATTCACTGAGCTCACTCAGCGCTCATGGCGGGAGGGGGACCAGGCAGGTGGTGCGGCACCGGTCTTGTGTTTTGCACAAATCGATTTTTATTTTTATGAAGGGTTTTAAGAGAACAAATGCTCCAGTTGCATTCTCCATGTCCAATCCTTGAAACCCACAGCTACCTCCAAACTAACCCTGCTACAATCCTGGTTCAGAAAGGAAAAATCCCGAAGCCGGGCGTGGTGGCGCACGTTTGTAATCCCAGTACTTGGGAGACTGAGACTGGAGCATCCGGGTTCGAGGCCAGCCTCAGCTACATAGTGAGGCCCTCCGCAACTTAGTGAGACCCTGTTTCAAAATAAAGAATAAAAAAGCAGGGCTGGGGGTGTAGCTTGGAGGTAGAATGCCCCTGGGTTCAATGCCCAGTACTGCAAAAGAAGAAAAAGAAAGAAAGAAAGGAAGGAAGGGAGGGAGGGAGGGAGGGAGGGAGGGAGGAAGGAAGGAAGGAAGGAAGGAAGGAAGGAAGAAAAAAGAAAAATACCTCCCTTGCCAGAGGTCCCAAAGCTGTACCAAAAGCCCACAAGGATGCTGAGAGAAGAGAGGCTCCTGCACATGCCTCGAAGGGTCTCAGCAAGTTCCACTCTTTGACCGGGTTTCAAGCCTGTTCTTATGGCTGATAAAACTAACCACGTAGCTCCTTCAGCATGGCTCGAGTGGGGTCCTCGCTGGTGGTGCCTACGGACAATATGTGGTGTCCTTTTCCCCCACTGAAGGTCCCTGGAAACTTTCAGGCTGTTTGTTGGTTGGTTTAATACTGGAAATTAAACCCAGGGGCATTCTACCTCTGAGCTACACCCCCAGCCCTATTGTTTATTCTTTATTTTGAAACAGGGTCTTACTAAGTTGCAGAGTGCCTCACTAAGTAGCTGAGGCTGGCCGCGAACCCGGATCCTCCGGTCTCAGCCTCCCAAGTCCTGGGATTACAAGCATGTGGCTCATTTTTTATTTTGAAACAGGGTCTCACTAAGTTGCTGAGGCTGGCCTCGAACCTGCAATCTTCCTATCTCAGCCTCCCAAGTACTGGGATTATAGAGACATGCATCACCATGTCAGGCTCTCTGGAAACTCTCTCTGAAGATAAAGCTTCACTGTGGGTTTGAAGAGAGCCTAAAAGAAACAATGGCTAGCTGACCACTAACTCACTGAGTCATCAGTGCCAGTCCATTCCAGAAAAGAACTAAAAGTTCTGCTTTTATGGCTATCTTACACGAGACTCCCATCTAATGAACTGTTTTCACACTCACTAAAGGAGGCTTCAGTGAATTAAGGCGATCTTCAAAACAATGTGTGCCTCCTCAGAATCCCATTTCCCAAAGTACATCCCTCTCTCCCCCTTGCTGTAATACTGTTCTCATACCTCCTGCCTCTTATTAGCAACATCCACTCACTGTGCAGATGTACGACGCATGCCCAGCAGGTACAAAGCACATGCATGCATCAGAAGCCAAAGCTTGGCATACATCAAAATGAAAGGTATAGGGAATCCAGCAGCTAAAAGAGACACGCAATGCTCCTGCTTTGTACCTATCGGTGTGCCTGAACGCATCAAGAAACGAATGCTCTTATTACCATTTGAAGAATGATTATGATTGGGCTGAAAAAGAGAGGTGGTTCCCAACATACCAATCCACAGGTGCAAAAAGGGGAAAGGGCAGAGAAAGAACAGATCCCAATCCAGCTGAAAGAACCATGAAAACCCAAACCAGAGTATAAATTGCTGCGGCACCCCAAAGGAAAGCCAGAGCTGTCATTTGTAGCAGAATTTTAAACAGCAGTCCAAAGTCACAACAACTACAGGCACCTGCGCAAAAGCGGCAGCCAGTGGGGGCAGCGTCCTGGGACCGCCTCCGGAGTGCAGCTGCAGCCCAGGCTGAGAGCTCAGTTACATTTATGGACTGCAGATGTGGGAAATGGAAGTTAACAGCAAGCTCATCTGCAAGGACACCAAATAACAGCTGTGGTCCAAGAGCAAAGGCTGGAAGGTGGTGGCAGGGACCGATGCCATCTCCTTAGAAACACGTGATTTCATTCAAGATCTGTGATCCTTGGATACAGCTGAGCCAGCGACCAAGTAATGCAGTCACATTCGGTGACAATGTCCTACAGAGATAATACAACAGCACCCCAGGTGGGCAAGATATTGATCAGTTGCTCACAGTGGTTTCTTTTCCACCATCACACCAAAGACCAGCCCCAAATTTCCAAACCCAAACCACTTTTGAGTGTGGACAGGAGGGGATTCAGAACTTCCACGTGCCCTTTTGAGACTCGGGATGTCTTGAGTCCCAATGATGTCTAGCACAGCTGTCTATCTGAGTTGCAGGTTGAGGGCCGCAGCTTCTGAGCTAGTGACTAAGTAAACGAACCAAGGGAAGGGGCTCAGGCGAACACGGGTGACCTCAGTGTACATCATCAAGACAGCTGGTTAAAGCTCTGAGAAGCTGTGAAGGTGGCATGGGTAGGGACAGCCAGTATGAGCAAGAGACAAGATCTTCAAGTAAGGAACAAAGGTGGGAGGCACAGTTGAATAAAGGAAGCAAGTGTTAACCTCACCCAGAGAGCAAGGCTGAACTGCTCACAAAGGGCCACATGCCATCTAATTTCCTAAATGCTATTCAATGGGGGAGGGAGGGGGTCACTAGAAAGCCCGAGTGCCTCTTTTTGACTAAGCCAGTTCCACAGTGAACCTGGAGATCAGCTAGGGGACAAAGCGCGACCTTGGAGTAGGGGGTAGGAATGTATCATTGTCAATCAGAATCCAATAATCAGTGTCCTGAACTCACAGCAAGAGCCCTGGCTGAGATCAGCCTCTCCCGGAGGAGAGAGCCCCCAGGCGGGGATGTGCCCATATCGGTGCCGGCAGAGGAGAGAGCTCAGCCCCTGCACACAGTTCTTTGTTTTCCCAGGGAGTGGTGGGAGTTTTACATCTGCTGCTGTCATGAAAGCATCTTATTTTATTTTTTACAAGCCTTTTCAAAAATTATTATTGCCTTGGGAAAAGCTAGGGATCTTCCAAGCGTATGCCACAGGTATAATCCTCCGCCTTGCCCCCCTTTTGATACTGGGGGGCCTGGGCAGAGCTGTCGCTCACGATTGCTCCTGGGCCACCAGAAATTAGAGCCATCAACCGCATGCTCCTATGGGCTTGAGCCCACTGAGGGACCTGCTGGGGAATAAGTTGTTCCAGGAAGGAGTGGGCTGACCGGCTCAAACAAGTTGTCTGGGCTCTAACGACTTCATTCTAATGACCACATCTTCTCACCCCTTCATCTACTCCACAGGAGGAACCCGTTTCCCCTGAAAGGAGACCCCCCCCAACACAATGCATTCTTAGGTCCAAACCAAGAGTTCCTTCAATTGCTAAACCTTCCACGTCCACCCTCGGAGGACATGAGAAAAAATGAGGCCCCCCTCGTCTCAGATAAACCCCACGATGTGCATTTTGTCTTCCTGTCACATCTTGGACTTGCACCTGCAAGGGGGAAGTGTAAAAGGTCGACGGGGCAGCCAGGTGGGGGTGATGGGCACACCGCTCAGAACCAGGACAGCCAGCGCCCCGGTTCGAACTTTCAACAGAAAGGCGGGAAGAAGCAGAGAGTCTCCAAGCCCCCACCCTGTCCACACCTCTCCAGCGCCGAATGTAGCAAGAAGCCAGCTTCGCCACCTCCGGAAATTGGTGGAGGTACTCCATCTCCATGGTTTCCCCGGGGGACCGCACAGCCAGGCCCCAATCCATGTTAATAGCTTTACCGTGCCCTCGGATAACTTTGCTGTTGCGCTAAGAAAATTCGGATGGGAACAAACAGCGCCCCACCCCCACCCCACCCGCGTCTGCACAGCCTGCAGTTTGACCGGGATCCCCCTTGGCCAGCCGGGGCTCCAGGTGCGCGCCCCATGCGCGCGGGGCTCGGGGAGGTCGGGGAGCTCGTACCTGGGTCTGCAGGGAGAGCCGTTCATGTGCACGGGCGAGGGGCCAGCGGCGTCCGGGGCGCGCCGGCTGCAGGCTGCGCTCAGCACATCTCCGCACCGGCCTGGCTGGGCAGCGCGGGAGCCAGCGGCGTCTGGAGAGGGAGGCGGAGCGCGGCTGGGCCGGGCGCAGGTACCGCGGCGCAGAGCCGGCGGGACGGCAGGTGCGCGGGGCTCCCGCTCGGTGCTCCCGCTCGGTGCTCCCGCGTCGCCTCCCCTGCGGCTATGTGTACCACGGCCCCCTCCCCGCGCCTCCCCGACTCCGCTCCGCGGTTTCCGCTCTGCGCGCTCGGCTCTCCTCCCCGCGCCCTCCTCCCTCTCCCCGCGAAGCCTGCGCCCGGATTCTCCCGGTGTCGCCTCGCCCCGCGTTCGGCACTGCGGTGTAACTCGGGGACACACACACAGCAGATGCAAGCCACCGCTCCCCGGGAAATCGCACCAGCAAGTCGAGCGCGGACACCACCACCAGGCGCGCCTCTGCCTTGTGGCTGGGAGGACGCGTTAGCCCACGGAAACCAGCGTGCGGGATTTCAGGGCAGGCTGTGGAAAGAGGTGTGTCTATGGGCGACCCGCAAGACCGTCAGGATGAGGCGGCACCCTGACGGGGCAGGGTGGAAATCGTGGCTCTGCACAGTGGGGTGGCGCCCCAGGCGTCCAAAACGCTCATGTTGCAGATGAGAAAACTGAAGCCCAGAGAGGTTCATCGACTCTCCAAGGATCACACAGCTAGCTAGAAGAGGGGAGACCGGAGTTATCCCACTGTCGGGCATGCAAGTTCCCACGTCTGCGTCTATCTGGGACTAGGTCGGGGGTGACCCAAGAAGCTCAGATGTCAGTGTCCAGGCTAAGTGCACCCATGTCCCTGGAGGTGCCCGAGCCCAGGAAGAAGACACAAGTTAACACTCTCACCAGAACCACTTCTACAGCCTCCCTTCTTCTATGAAAAACAGGAAGATTGAAAAACATCAAAGGAGCAGCCTTGGTGACTTACCCACCACCATTCTGAAGACTTGAAAGCGCGAAATGACAGGTCCCTTTCCACTGTCACCCTCCAGAGACCCAGCGGGCAAGATCGGCGTTAGCAAACCTGCACTTTCCACCCTTTACGTCACTGTGACCGCTCTCAACACAAAGGTGTTCATGTTACCCACAAAAAGGAACACATTTCCCCCGTTTGCTTTTTACACCTACACTGGCCGGATCGGTGTGTAAATCAAAAGGGCCTTCTCCCTGGAGGACCACTGAGAGGGGTCGCGTGGCTTCCCCTTCCCCAGATGTCATTGTCCCCCGCAGTTCTTCCTTGCACAGGTCCTCTGGGCATGCCACGCCCGCTTTGCAAGCGCTTCCCGGAGCAGGGGTGTTTGGCACCTTCAACAGCTCCTTCCTGCTGGGTGGGTTCCAAATTTCATGTATGCTCATCCCCCAAATCTCTTTAAGGAAATGTTTGTTTATTGGTTTGGGTTGCTTTGTTTTTGTGGTACAGGGGATTGGACCCAGGGGCGTTCTACCTCTGAACTAAACTCTCAGCCCATTTATTTATTTATTTATTTATTTATTTATTTATGTGGTTCTAGGGATTGAACCCAGGGCCATTCTACCTCCGAGCTACACCCCCAGCCTTATTTTATTCTTATTTTGAAACAGGGTCTCACTAGGTTGATGAGAGTCTGTGATCCTCCTGTCTCAGCCTCCCAAGTACTGGGATTACAAGCGTGTGCCACCACGCCTGACTAGCCCTTTTTATTTATTTTTGAAACAGGGTCTCACCAAGTGGTTGAGGCTAGCCTCTAACCTTCAGTCCTCCTGTCTCAGCCTCCCAAGTACTAGGATTATAGGGTACACCACCACGCCCAGCTTTGGGGTAAGTTTTGGTACCTGTTCCACATTATGAGAAGAGTGGAACCTCCCCTGAAGTTATAAATCAAAAACAATCCCTTTGTCAAGTGTGGACTTTGAGACACAGGTCCCAAAATAAATAGAACTCTGAGCTGAAAACAAGAAAGTCGGCCTGTAGAGGAGGTTGACCTCTAGCATCTCCAGGCCCCCTCCTAACTCAGTGAATCCATGACAATGTTTATGTCTACAGCACACCATGAGAGATCAAGATGCATGCCAGGTGCTGTGAATTTTTTTTTTTTTTTTTGCGGTACCAGGGATTGAACCCAGGGGCGTTCTACCTCCACGCTACACCTCCAGCCCTATTTTTTATACTTTATTTTGAAATCGGGTCTCACAAAGTTGCGGAGGGCCTCACTAAGGAGAGAGAGACAGAGAGACAGAGAGACAGAGAGACAGAGAG
>PVJS01021355.1:0-31594 GCA_004027185.1 Glis glis
GAGAGAGAGAGAGAGCTGAGGCTGGCCGCGAACCCGGATCCTCCGGTCTCTGCCTCCCAAAGTACTGGGATTACAAGCGTGCGCCACCACGCCCGGCTTGCCATGCTTTCTTTAAGCCTCATCCCCTCAATTAAGCAGTTAGTGACTCTTTCTGCTGGGTTTTTCTAACACTGAGCAAGTCCTGAAACACTCTTCTCATTATAATGTAGGTTTTCACTGATAGACTGTGACCTGCTTAAGTGACTGTGATCTAAGGGGAAGTAGCCTGGTTATTGAGCAGTGAATCAACAAAGCATGGCTCAGTTAATATGTAGGAGATCCATATCCAGTTGGGTCCTCGCTGACAGTCCTCTTTCTGTTTCGTGATCAATACAGTTTTTTTTTTTTATTTCTAAGGCTGAAACAGATCATCTCTAAGTTATGGTAATTCTTCCATGCCATTTTCCCCGGATGGTCCCTAAGCATCAGTTTGAAGGCAGTTCTAGAACAAGCTCAGCTAAGGATTTTTGAACTGGCCCCAACTGCTCTATGGAAGCGGTTACTGTGCACCCCAGGGCGATGTGTAATGGGGCCTGGTGCCCCATCGCCATTGACTGCCATGATGTAGGGCCCGTGTGCCAGGAGCATCGCCGCTCCTCACACGGAGATATGACACTTGGTGGCGGCAACGCTGACACGGGGACACATGTTCCAACTGGAGATGACTTTAACAGCCTGAACTAGAAAGAGGTTGTGTATAATACCAGGTTTTATATTAAACAAAAATAAATTTTCTCTAACGCGAGTTTTCAGACAGGTTGTCCTAATATATTAACTTCTGTCTGTGTTTTGAATAGTCAATTTCACGGTGAAATGAGTTCTTAATAATATATTTACCACCTGGGAGAAATCTCCCAGCCATCTGGAAAGGAGAGGGGATTTAGTGCCTCCAAACAGAGATTGGATTTTTTTTTCACAGTTATTTATTTATTTTTACATCAGATAGAAAGTGGGAAGGATGACTTGGTTCCTGCGGCGCTGCTGTGGGGGCGGGTGTGCGCGGCACAGACTGTGAGCATGCTCAGTCTACCTCTCCAGAAAGCCTGCTTTGTCATCCGTGCCAGGAACCCAGCCGTGTAGCGTGCCAACGATCCTGGGGGAGTGTCCCAGATTATGTCAATTACTGGTAGAATATCCAAACATAATAAAACCGAGGTCCAGCTTCGTTTGTGTTTTGCATTCATTCTTATGGGACTAGCAGGAGATTGAAGGTCAGAGCTATGGCTTTGGATGGAAAATACTGAATTCAAATCCTACTCTGTCATGATTTAGTTGTGTTACATTTGCTAAGTCCCTCTGAGCATCATTTTCTGCATTTTTGGCAATGAGAATAATTGTGTCTACCTTCCAGTGTTGTAAAGTTAATGATAGCGTAGGTAAAATGCCAGTATCAATGGAGGATGTGAAAGTGATCAATGAAAAATACAGAATACATGGAAGAAAGTTAAAACTCTATGGCTGTGTGTGTATGTGTGCAATACAATATGTACACTTCAGTTGACCTAATAGAAGATATTGAGCTGAGTGTGGTGGCACACGCTTGTAATCCCAGTACTTGGGAGGCTGAGACAGGAGGATCACAGGTTCACAACTAACCTCAGCAACTTTATGAGGCCTTCCACAGCTTAGTGAGACCCTGTTTCAAAATAAAAAAAAAAAATTAAAAAGGGCTGGGGATGTAGCTCAGAGGTATAATGCCCCCAGGTTCAATCCCCAGTACCACACACACACACACACGCAAAAGGTATTGGAACTGGATGGCCAAAACAAAGAGGGGTTTATGAAGTTTAGAAAAGAGCCAATCCCATTATCCATTCATTCAACAGATATCTACTGGACCCTACTACGCACCAGGTATTCTTTAGGGTGCTTTGCATACATCTATGAATAAAAAAAAATTCCTGCCTATTTATTTATTTATTTATTTATTTATTTATTTATTGGTACTGGGGATTTTACCAAGGGACATTCTGCCTCTGAGCTATACCCACAGCCTTTTTTTTATTTTTTTACTTTGAAACAGGATCTAAGTTGCTGAGGGCCTCACTAAATTGCTGAGGCTGGCCTAGAACCTGGGATCCTCCCGTCTCAGCTTCCCAAGCACTGGGATTATAGGCATGTACCACCATACCCGGTTATCCCTGCACTTTTTGAGTTTAGATTCTCATGGAAGAGAGTAGACAGATAATAATTGCTAAATGTAATAAGTAAATCATGTATATTATAAGGTAAGGGCTTAGGTAGGAAAAACGCAGAGAAAGGTTAAATAATTGGGAGTTTCAGGGTTGGGGTAGGTTGACATATTAATCGAGTATTTAGGATGGGTGTCAGTACGTGCTGATGTTACAGCATATATTTGAAAGGGATTATAAAATGAGTAAAGGAGACATCAGGGAAAAGAATTGCCCGAGCAAGGAGTCAGACAGTGCTCAGGAGCCATTTATTTTAAGGAGAATGCTGGTGAACACAATGAGTAGCAAGATAGTGTAGCTGAAACCAAGTGAGCCAAGGGAGATTCGTAGGAATTAAGGTAGCAAAGATAACAGGATGCTAGAAAAGGAGGGACTTACAGGTCATCATAAGGAAGTAGGTTTTTACTATGAGAGAAATTGACAGCTACTGGAAAGTTTTGCAGAAAAGATCAACAGAGTTTAACTTACACTTAAAAAGAATCACTTAGTTTCTATGTTGAGACTAACTTTGGAAAGGTTTGGATAACTTTAGATGTGGAGAGAACAGAGGAAGCAATTGGGGTAACCATGGAAGAACTGATGGTGGCATAGGCCAGGGTGGTAGCAGTCAATCCGTTGAGAAGCAGTTCGATTCTGTCAATATCTCCAAGGTAGACACACTTGATTTCCTGATGGGCTGAATTTGGAATGTGAAAAAAGGGGAGGAGGCAAGCACGACTGGTGGGAATCTAGCCTGGATGACTGTCAGGATGGCCCTGCTATCAGTTGAGATAGTGAAGGTTGTGAATAGTCCATGTTTGGGAGTTCAGGTCAGCAGTGTGGTTGGTTTTGAGGATGCTGTGGTTGGTGTGTCTGTTATACATAGGTGAGTCAAAAAGCAGATTTACGGCCGGGCGTGGTGGCGCATACTTGTAATCCCAGTACTTTGAGAGGCGGAGACCAGAGAATCCGGGTTCTCTGTCTCTCTCTGTCTCTCTCTGTCTCTCTCTGTCTCTCTGTCTCTCTCTGTCTCTCTCTGTCTCTCTCTCTCTTTCTACTTAGTGAGGCCCTCCGCAACTTCGTGAGACCCGGTTTCAAAATAAAGTATAAAAAATAAGGCCGGGGGCATAGCACGGAGGTAGAACGCCCCTGGGTTCAATCCCCGGTACCGCAAAAAAAAAAAAAAAAAAAGCAGGTTTACATTCGGAAGTGTTGATCTATACAAGTTATTTAAAGTCATGAAACCAAATGAAATCCCCAAGAAGAAAATGTAGCCTGAGAATTGACCATAGGATTTGGAAACAGAATTCACTAGCACCCTTGAGAACATTTTCAGATGCATAGTGAGAAGAAAAGCCTGATTAAAAGAAACGTAGGGAAGAATCTGAAGAAGTGAATAGGAGACAACGAATGAGACACCTTTTTCCAAGAGTTTGATTTTCCTACAGAGGGGAGCAAGGAAATGGCAGGAGTGAGGTTTAGATAAGCTTATGTCTCTGCCCATCTATCTGATGTTGCCCTTATTTCCAAATATCTCTCTAACTTCCACATATAAGAGAAATCATACATCTACTCTTTTTTTGAGACTGGTTACACTCAGTATAATCTTCTCGAGTTCCAGCCATTTTCCTGCAAATGGTATGATTTTGTTCTTTTTTTTATGGCTAAGTAAAATTCCATTGTGTGCCAATCTCAAAGACATGCGCAGGGAAGGTGAAGGAGTGGGGGGGACCTGGTGGGGAGGGCACCAAGGGCTTTCTGCATGTATTTTTCTGACACACTGTAACTCAATATGATTTCAAATTACAATGTACCAAGTCGGGCGTGGTGGCGCACGTTTGTAATCCCAGTACTTTGGGAGGCAGAGACCAGAGGATCCGGGTTCGCAGCCAGCCTCAGCTCTCTATCTCTCTCTCTCCCTGTCTCTCTCTTTCTCTCCTTAGTGAGGCCCTCCACAACTTCGTGAGACCCGGTCTCAAAATAAAGTATAAAAAATAGGGCCGGGGGTGTAGCGCGGAGGTAAAACGCCCCTGCGTTCAATCCCCGGTACCGCAAAAAAAAAAAAAAATTACAATGTACCAAATGAAAATAAATAAGCTTATTTTATTTATTTATTTATTTATTTATTTATTTATTTATTTATTTATTTATTTTTGCGGTACTGGGGATTGAACCCAGGGGCATTCTACCTCCGAGCTATACCCCAGCCCTATTTTTTTACTCTTTATTTTGAAACAGGGTCTCACTAAGTTGCGGAGGGCCTCACTAAGTAGCTGAGGCTGGCTGTGAACCCGGATCCTCCTGTCTCAGCCTCCCAAGTACTGGGATTACAAGCGTGCGCCACGATACCCGGCTATAAGATTATGTTTTAATGGAATAGTGAAAAACATGTTTATATCTTAATGGGAATGATCCAGAAGGGAAGAGAGAATGTGAGGCATAAACAAGACAATGGCTTTCTTACAAAGTACCGTAGAGGGGGTAACATCTGGTGCTCATTGGAGGGAGGTATAAGTGTTGGTGCTGGTAGGTAGAGGCAGAGATAGTAAGTCCAAAGAAGTGCTCTTCTGAACCGTTCTAAGTTTCTCAGTGAAGGAGAAGGTGAGATCATCAGGCAAATCTAAGAATGATGGAGGATGAGTTAGACGTAGAGGAAGAAAGTTATAAAATGATTAAAATGATCATCTTGGGAGTGGAGTGGTGAGTGAACTATGGGCAAAGTATGAATGGCCAGCAGCACAAGGCCCACAGGAGAATTTGATGATTAGTTTAAACTGAGATCACTCGATTTATGATCAGTTAAATAGATTTAGTACACGTTTTTGAGACGTTTTATAGGTCATGCACTGTTCTTGGCTCTGGAGATATAAAAATGAATAGGATGTAGTCAGTGCCCTTAAAGAACTCATAGTCCTGAAGCAAGAGACTGAAATGTGAAACCAATAACTATAATAAATTGTAATAATTCCATAATTGAGTTATACTTATTGTTTAGGGAAGTACTGCCAATTGCTGTTGCCAAATATAGAGAGGCAGCAAGCTGGTGGCGTGCTTCACATCGGAATCACAATGTGGTTCTCCACAGCGACCTTCCATTTATTCCGTAAACATTTATTAAGTGTCCAGCACTGTGCTCGGCTTTAGTGCTACAATGGCAGATACGATCACTTCTGCTCTCAAAGAGCTCTTCATCCAACGGGGTGATTTCCAAATGAGCATCACAGTAGAATTACTTAAAATCCAGACATCAGACCATACCCCATACCAGTAAGTCAGAATTTTCAACATTCCCCAGTGTTCCCATTGTACATTCAAGAGACAGAATTGTTTACCTAAGGGAAGAGACAGATAAAAAAATAGAAAAAAGTAATATAGTTGGAGCCTAATTGAGGGTTGGCTATCTTAGGTAGAGAGACCTCAGAGATCACCTGAGCTGAGTAAGGAATGATGGGGAGTCATCATGGAAGGGTATCACAGCTGAAGAAGAAGTGGCAAAGACTCTCGTGATGACAGAACATGCCCCATTCAGAAACCTGTGGGTGGTTCTGTAGGTCCAGAGCAGGAGTACCAAGTAGAAGAAAAATAGCAAGAAATGCTGAGCAACTATGAGGCAGAGATAATACAAAACTGAGTTAACTGAACTTTCTGAGCATGGTGAGCAGCACCTAGAGGGTCAGCAGGGTCAGGGAGAGGAGAGGGTACTTCCTAGGATGCTGGGAGCTGGGTGAGCTGCAGAGTCGTTTTAGAGCAGTGATTGGTCATATTTTGTACAGTATTTGAGTTGCTAGAGCAGTCTGTGGTCTTTGGTAACATGTGAGTCTGTGAGAAGCAACTGTTATTTTATGGAGGAACAGAAGGGTCTGAATGAGTTGGTATTAAAATATTTTGAGCTTAGATTGCTTGTGTTGTGTGTCATGGTTTGGCGGAGTTTACTTCTCAAGTCATGGCACAGTTCTGCAAGCTGTGGGTTCTGTTTGATTTCTCACTATTTGCTACATTAAGAGTCTATGACATGGTAAGAACAACACCAAGAGGCAGGAATTTGCCATCAAATATGGTGTCTGCAAATCTTCCAACTCCCAGATGTGACCTAAAGATGAATATCTACTGAGCATCTTCAGCAGTATGAGGGAAAAATTCACAGGGACATGACTTTTTTTTAAAAAAAAAAAACATTGCAACAAAAGGACAATGACTGAGTATGTCAGCCATAGAGTAGAAAAATTTGCATATGTTTTGGGCACACTATTAACCATTGACATTGATAACATGAACATTCTAAAAATGTAGGAGAACATGAGAAACACTAAAACCAAATGTGCCAACTTTTGACCCAGTTTTCTCACATCTTAACATTTTTGCCAAATTTACCTACGACATCATTATTAGTGAAATACAATATTATATATCAGCAACCCTCCCTGTTTATTCTTCTCTAAATCCATTCTCCTTGATCCTTTCTTTTCTCCCCAGAGGGACCCATAATTATAAATTTGTTGGATTTTTCCTTTTTCAATGCATTTTTGTGTGTAAATAAAACATAATGTTTTCCTCCATGATTTTGAACTATTAAAAGTAATCTCAATTTGATTATATCCTTCAATTACTTGCCCTCGTTATGCAAATTCATGTTTCTGAGATTTTATTGGTTTCTGTGTGTGTATATATATATAAATTCATTCATTTAAATAGCACTACAGTATTTCATGAGATAAATATATCACTCTTTGGCTCCATTGTTGTGACCCATTTGGGTTGTTTTTACCTACTACAAACAATGTTGCAATAAACATTCTTGTATGTGGTTCCTTGTACACATGTGAGAATATCTGGGCATTGAATAAGAGCACCCTCAAAATTTCTAATATTGCCAAATTGCTTAATAAAATGGTTTTACACTAGGGTGTATGAGAGTAAGCAATTTGTTGGGCATATAATGATATCTTTGCTGTTTTAATTTGTATTTTTCTTCAATACTAATTTGTCTAAGAATCTTTTTGTATGCTTATTGGCAATTTGATTTTCCTCTTAGTGAACTGCCCATTTTTCCCAAGTTTTTCCCCATTCTTTGTTTTTTTCTAACATCCACACTTTGATTACTAATGCTTCGTTAGTTACATGCATCTCCATTGCAAATTTCCTCTCCCAGTGAGTGACTCATGTTTTCAGTTCATGATTTTTTTAATGTGCTTTTATCGGAGCATTATAGTCTCACATCATCATGAAAATCATGTTGACAGTGACATACATACACACAACACTTGCTAGCCCCTCACCCCCGCCTCCCCATTTCCCCCTTCCCAATACAGAGAAATGAAGTTGACATTGGTATATTCACATATATACTCATAGTCGATGGTAATAATTCCATTAATGAACCTCATTCTTCCCCCTTCCCTTCCCTTAGACCACCTCCCTGGCTCCACTGAGATTTCTCCTCCATTGTCTGGAGTCCCTCTTGTATCCCAATTACTCCCTAGCTTGCACATATTAGAGAAAACATATGATCCTTCACTTTCTGTGACTGGCTAATCTCACTTACACTGGCTAATCTCACTTACCATAATGTTCTCCAGGTCCTCCATTTTCTTGCAAATGACATAATTTTGTTCTTCTTTATTGCTGAGTAGAATTCCATTGTCTGTATTTCCCATAATTTTTAACCCATTCATGTGTTGATGGACACCTAGGTTGGTTCCATAATTTGGCTATTGTGAATTGTGCTGCTATGAACATGGGTATGCATATATTACTGTAGTTCTCTGGTTTCAGCTCCTTTGGAAAGATACCCAGGAGTGGTATAGCTGGATCATATGATGGATCTATTCCCAATTTTCTAAGGAATCTTCACACTGATCTCCATAGCAGCTGTATTAGTTTGCAGTCCCACCAACAGTGTAGAAGAGTTCCTGTTTCCCCACATCCTCGCCAACATTTATTGTTATTTGACTTCTTGATGATTGACGTTCTCTTTGGGGTTAGATGGAATCTCAGAGTAGTTTTGATTTGCATCTCTCTGATTGATAATGATGTTGAACACTTTTCATGTATCTATTGGCCATTTGTATCTCTTCTTTTGTGAAGTGTCTATTCAATTCACAGTTCATGATTTTTATAGAGATCTTTTTTCTTTTAATGAACTAGTATTATATCTTCCTTTAGAATTGTTGTGTGTGCATATGTGGCTACACAAAAATAATTCCTACATGAAGGGAATAAAATACCCTCTTATTTGTATTCTAAAAATGGCAAAGTGTATTCACATATAGCTCCTTTTTAATCCATTGGCAATTGACTTTTGTGTGTGATGTGGGGCAGAGGTCCCAGCACAATTTATTAATTCCCCAAGAATTTGTAATGTTGTTTCTGTCCTAAATCCAGTTTCTATGTGGTGATTCTGTACTGGGATTTTCATCTAGTTGTGCTGGTCTATTTTTTCTATTCTTATGTATATACCACACTATCTTAATTGATGTAACTCTGAAATACATCTTGCTATCTGGTAGAATGGGTCTTCCATCTCACTCTTCAAATTCATGTTGGTTATTTGTGACCCTTTGTTCATGCTCCTCAAATTAATATCTAGTACCATTCAGAATTCTCCTGGGATTTTCACTGGAGTTGTATTAAGTAAAATTTATAGAATAATTTTGTGTGAATGGACATATTTATGATGTTGAGTTTTTTTTGTCCATAAACATGTTATATGCTTCCATTTATTTAGGTCTCATTTTTGGGTTTTCAATAAGGTTTTATGATTTTTGCTGTAAATCTCTTATACACGTTTTGTATAGTTATTCCCAGAAACCCTATTTCAGTTGTCATTGTAAATAGTGTTTCTTTTAATTATTTTTATTTGTGTGCAGCTTGTGTTTCAAACTTTAATTGATATTTCTGTATCGATCTTATATTCAGCAATGTTCCTAAACTCCCAGATTAGTTCTAATTAATCTTTTGCTTCACTTGGATTCCCTACATAGATAATCATATCATTAGGCAGCTCATTGTTTTCTTTTCTAATCCTCATTATCTTTATTTCTTCATCTTGTCTCACTGTGCTTATCCTGACCTCCAACATGCCCTTGTACCAAAGCAGTGAGAGTGAGCATCCTTGCTCTATTCCTGAGTTTACAGTGAGTGCTTCTAATTTATTTAACAATTAAATATGATGTTTGTCATATTTTTTTGAAAAACGTCCTTTTTGAAATTAAGGAAGTTCCTTATACTCATCATTTTCTTTGAGTTTCCATCATAAATGTATCAGATTTTATTAAATAGCTGCTCTGTAACTTTTGAAATGAAAACTGTTGGCTTCTTTTCTTTGAAAATTGGCCAACCATTCCAGGATTTCAATGACCAAGACCTCCAAAACTTGGCTTAAGGAAAATAACACAGACAATAATAGAGACTGAATAGGATTTGTAGTCATATTCTGGAATGATGTCAGGAGGGGCTCCTGACTAAAATGAAAAAGCACTCCTTCAACACCAGTCTTCTAAGTCACTGCATCTCAAATAGCGGTGGACTAACCAGCAACATCATTGTCAGCAGTGAGCTTGTCAGAAATGCAGGGTTTTGGGCCCCAGCCCTACAAATGCAGAGTCTGCATTTACCCAGATCCCCCAGGTGCGGTGCATGCATGTAGTATCTGAGAAGCCTAGTTCACGTCATCCTCCCAATACTAGAGTCAAAGTTATTCATGCAATTTGATATTTAATACATTTTAAAAATTAAACCAGTTTGCATTCCTAGAATAAAAAAAATTTAGTCATTAAAAAAGTCATTCCTGTGTTTTTTAAATCCACCTTTGAATTTAGTTTGCTAATATTCATTTAGGATTTTTCCATCTCTGTAGGGGAGAATGGCCCATAATTTTTCTCTTCTGCTTTCAGAATCAAGACAATTCTATCTCAGTAAGTGATCTGAGGAGTCTTTCCCATTTTTATCCTCAAAAAAGTTTTCATCTAACTTGGAGTTATCTATAGTTTATATTATTTTTAGAACTTGTTTCTAGATTCTTCTGTGACTAGTAATGGTTATTAGGTTTTTTAACTTCTGATCCTATTTTGTTTAGAATGTCTACTGTAAAGTTTAGTTTTTCATGCTTTTAATCCATTTTTTACATATTTTTATTTTCAAGTTTAACAGAAAGTGTCATTCATGTTAATTAAAAAACTGCTACATTTATTATATACCAATTTATCATGTTCTAGTATTGCTTATTTATACCTTCTCTCTTTCTCTCCCCAGATTAATAGAGATTTGGAAGGTTTTTTGGTCTTTTTATAGAACTACTTCTCTTTGTTAATCTTCCTAGATTTTTATTTGTTTCTATTTTAGTAGCTGCTTCTGTTATTTTGTAATATTTTCTTTATTTTACATATTCCACGAGTTTATTCTGTTGTTCTTTTCTACGACATTTTTGAAAGATGAACTCACTGATCTTTAATCTTCATATTTAAATTTTATTACGTACTACATTGGTTTAGCTGTATCCTACATATTTTCACATTTAATACTCCATTAATATTTATTTCTAAACATTTTGAGTTTTTATTTGTATTTAATATAATGGAATTTGAGTATGAATGGAATTTGAATTTGAAATCCAGATGTTGCTCAATTTATAATGTGGTTATGTCCCAATAAAGGCAAAAGCACATCGAATACACCCAGCCTCACACACAGCCTGGCTTAGCAACACAGCACACCATAGAGAATCAGCAGTTTCTCCCAGTGATTGTTAGGCTGATTGAAAGCTATGGCTCACTGCTACTGTCCAGCATACTAGGAGAGGATCTGATGGCATGTGCTAGCCTGGAAGGAGATCAAAATTTTAAAGAGTGGTTTCTACTGAATGTATTTCACTTTTGCACCACTATAAAGTCGAAAATTTTAAGTTGAATCATTATAAGTCAGGGACCATCTGTGTGCATAAATACACACATAAAGTTATGACTTTCTCTGCAGCCTCAGTAGTAATCTGTGGTAAACATTCCATGTGTACTTAAAATGGAAGTATATTCTCTAATTTGTTAGATACAAGCATCTGAGAGGCAAATTAGAAATCGGGAACCATCCACGGCCTGGCTGAGGAGGCAAAAAGATTGGCAGTGCCTCCCAGGTGTAGAAACTGAACTCTCATCATTAGTTTCAGGCTGAGTGACAGAAATCTAGTTATCTGGGGTAAAGACAATAATAGGGTAGAAAATAGAGTAAGGAAGGGAAAGACATGGGGCCAGACTTGGAGGAACCAAGAACAGAAACAGTTTAGCAAAACCTGCACTGGGAAAGCACTGGGGTCTCAGCACAGAGACCAGACCATGGCATAAAGCCATAAAGTATGAACCAAACATGAAGCAATGGGGATGGTTTCTGATCAGTGATCACAGATTTAATTTCAAATCTAAATCTTTCATTTACTTGTGAGGACCATGGTTTTCTTTTCAATAAAATAGAAATAAGAATAATCACCATACTGAGTTACAATGAAAATTAAATAATAAAGTGTTTAGTTTGGTCCCTGAAATGTAGTGATTACTTAGTAGCAAACTCAATGAATTAGCTATTATTGTATATTTAAATTATTTTAATTACACTAATTCATAATAAGAAGGCTGCCTGTACTTGTTATTAACAATAATATAATACTAAGACAAAGTGGGAAACAAGATGAGAGAAAGTACAGAAAATCTGTATGCCTCTGCTGCGCAAGAATAGAACATGGTCTCAGAACCTACAGGAGAAGTCAGGAGTCCATAGCTCATTGTGGAGCAGAGCAAAGGTACAGGGATTATGCATTTCTTTCACTAAAAAAATAATCACTCTTTGCTTTCCATGTTCTTGCAGCCCAGCACTAGTCCCCACTTGTTCTGGCATTAATTCAGGTCAGAAATCAGCCCAGAGTTGATGAACTCCTTCTTGGCCCTACAATCAATCCCCTTGATTGCCCAAAGATAAGCCTCAGAGAAATGCCTGAGATTACAACCCCCCAAAATTGTGGGTGTGTGGGGAGTGGTATTCCTGCTCTAGGATGGCAAGGGAAGACATGAATATAAGAAAGCTCCATCACTTCACTACCATCCATGTGTATCATCCTTCAAATGCCAGAAGCAAATGCATGCAGGTCTCCACTCTATCAGGTCAGTTGATGAGATTTAAAATTATTTTGAACAATGCCTTATATGGGTATTGACTTTTTGCTTACAGGAGATACCTTCCTATCCTAACCACTATTATTCTTATCTCTCAGGTGAGGGTTTTGCTGTTGTGTGTACTACTGGCAGACTCCCACCTATGGCAGTGAGCTCTGTGTCCTGCCTGTGTCGGCTTCTATAGAGAGATGACCATATACAGGGACAAGGATGTGCAAATTGTCATTTCTGTAGACTGAGAAGAGTGATCTAGACTTCATTTGTCAGATTGCTTCTAGATCTGAAAATGTACTACTTACTTGTCTCATGAGTCAGGATGTTGAAAACATTCCCAGTACACACTTAATATCTATGTTGTTATGGTTAGATATAGAATGTCTGCTGAAGAGCTCATGTATTAATGCTAGGAGTTGATGTAGTTAAGTCATGAGGGTTGTAATCTCATCAATGGATAAACCCATTGTAATGAATTTACTGGGTGGTAACCTAGGCAGGTGGGGTGTGGCTGGAGAAGGTGGGTCCCTGGAGGTATTGCCTTAGGGACTGTGCTTTTGTCTTTGAATCCCCCCTTACTTCTTCTCTTGCTTCTGGCCTCCATGATGTGAGAGCAGAGCCCTGGTTCTCCTTTTCTCTGCTTCTTGCCTTGATGCCCTGAGCTCAGCAGACCCAGCCTGACATAGACTGAACTCTAGATTCTCCAAAAAAGTGTGAGCAAATAAACCTTCCCTCCTCTAAGTTGTGTGGTCATTTGCTTTGGATTATAGCAATGAAAATGTGGACTGAGACATATTTCTGCAACTAACTATATAGGCTGACCCCTAGTCATAGAAGTCTCCCATGTAAAAGCCACAGAAATACAATGGTTATAGCCAAGGTAGCCAGATAATGGGTTAAGAATGCTAGGGTAGAAATCCCTGACTGACCAGTTTTCCCATATCCCAACAGAAAATCTGTGTTTTCCAAATGACAGAATGGATTTGAAAACACAGAAAAAAATGGAAAACATCTGAAGATTTCTTATCTTACTTTCATCTCATGTTACAGTTTATTCTATTTGCTTTGTGGAAATGAGTACAACAGGACCATTATACACAATGAGGTTTAGGATTAGTTCAATGCCTTTGTTTAGGATTATATTTAAAATCCACCCAACACTTGCTCTGCTAAGCACTGTGCTAGGTAAATAAGACACAGAGCCATTTCCAAAGAGTTGAGAGTTTCAGCACTGAGATATATACATGAACATACAGATGCTACAAATATAATGCATGTATTGACACCAAGAAGCCCATGGTTGTATTGACATCCAGGAGACTGAGACCTAATTGAAACTAAGAAGATCAGGGAAGGCTTTTTGGAGAAGTTTATGCCTATCCGGATCCTAATGTATGTGTAGACTTTATTTATATAGGAAGTCAGGAGACATGTGAATAAAAACTAGCTAGACAGGAGGTTTATAGCAAAGGCACAATTTTTTAAATTTCCTGTTGTGTATGGAACCATAGGCAGTTCGATGTTCTAGAATATAAAGAGTGATTACGGTGGCATGGGATGGAGCTAGAGAGAGAGGCAAGAGTCAGGCATGGATGATTTTCATCATGTTAATGAGTTTGAATCTTACCCAGTGGATGACAGAAAGCCATGGATGGATTCTGATTAAAGAAATGGGCAATGGCAGATCTGTGTGTTTTCCTTGTTTATTCTTATTGAATAGTTGATCACTTTTTCTTCTCATATGATAAGGTGAAACAGTGGCCA
This sequence comes from Glis glis, assembly GCA_004027185.1. Classification (NCBI taxonomy): domain Eukaryota; kingdom Metazoa; phylum Chordata; class Mammalia; order Rodentia; family Gliridae; genus Glis; species Glis glis. The sequence goes on from PVJS01021355.1 coordinate 14,123, forward strand.
TTTGTAGTCCTTTTCATCTACTTGAAAAGGACCATCACTTTCCTGATGGTGTGGCAATATCAATAGTAATATAGCCTTCAGCTACCTGTCAGGCTACAGGGGCCCAAAGGATATTACTACAGCATGATGTTATTCATGCTTCCCATGAAACATTCACACTTTATGTCAGTCTCCTCTTCTATGCTCCTTGAGGAAATCCATTTGATTCTAACCTTTATAACAATATTAATGTATATACTCATTTCCAAAGTTTTGTTAATAACTAGCATTTAGCTAGTCTACATTTTACAGAAAGCCTTCACATCTGTTTTCACCCTTGGTTCTCATTCTGCCTCTGGAATGCTGGTATCAGATTGGCCCCAAATCACACACTTAGGAAATATCAGAACCAGAACTAAAATCCAAATCTTCTCCTCTGAATCTCTGCCTTTTTAATTACATCACAGCACATTGTGGAGTTTCAACACTGTCCTTTTTTGGTCATGAATTAAGGAGTGCCATTTGGTCCACTCACTTATTATATTACTTTGCAATGTTTCCAGGAAAGGATGCCTTAAGTAATTACTTGCCAAGCGTCTGACTTCTCTTACATAAGCTGCTTTGCTGCTTAGACAATTTAAGGTTTCTCAAGTGTAGAATCAATGTATAATCATTCCATTTAATAATAATGATATGAGCTAAATGAACTCATTGTAGTTAGGATTTTAAGCTTCCTTATTTTGGTTTAACAATAGCATGTTTCAAGCAAAGTTCAGTACTTGGGGAGATGATGCAGATCTTGTTCCCAGGAAAAATTATAATCGATACCAGTTGTTCCTAGTATGTTTTGGATCAAGTAGAAGTTTGGTATCTTTTGAGGACAATGGTCCCTCCCTGAAAAATCCTCACTGATAAAACAAAAAACAATGCATGGAGTTTCAATGGCACTAAGAGATTAGCTAAAACTCATTTTTTTAATTCCAGTTAAGACCCCATATCTAGAAGCATGTGATTTGCACTCAGGATGCTAAGTGTAGGTTGCAGTAGCCATTAACAGTAGGCTCAAACCCAGGATTAGATTTAATGGCTTGCTATATTAGTGTAAATACAAATACTTGAAGTCATTCCATTGACAGTTAAAATGTACCTTCACATTCACACTTGTGGCTTTGGGTTATTTGGGCAGCAATCCAACTGTTTGAAGTAAAGGATCGCTGCACAAGTAACAACAAGCAATGAATATTCACTTTGCCCATTTATTAGTGAAATTTGCATCCTACCAGCTGTTATAGGACACCAGCCCATTGTGATCATAAGAAAAACAAAGCAAGCACTATCTTCGCCTTCCCGCTGCACTTGGCTATAAGCTTAGCAACTTGGTAGACTCCTAGGAAGTCACTTTCCTCCTGGTACATGCCTCTTGATCCTTGCAGAGTATTTGTTTCTACCATGGAGATGCAGAGCAGGGAGGGTATTGGGAGACTGCTTTCCTTTACACAGAAGTTTGGTTTGTCCTCCCAAGTACGAGGTCATTGCCCTCAATTCGCTTAAACAAAACCAAGAAATAAACAAAAAAAAAGGATTAGCTGAAATTCCTCTGGGTAGGTAGTGGCTGCCAAGGAGAATGGTCTAATGAGGTGAGCAGCTGCAATCGATGTTCAAACGGAGGGGGCGGCAAGGTCAGCAGGTCAGGCTGTGCCATCGGATTTGGCTGGGATTGTTCAGTCGATAAATGACCTGGCAGGAAATTACTATAAACAAACTGCACCATCTTTAATTCAGGTGTGCACTGAGGGGAGGGTGCTGACCCATAGGATTTCTTGATCAGCAGATGAGGCAATGGGCTGTTTCTCAGACTTCTTTTAACAGACCTATCTATCAAGCTGCATTGTGTGTGCAGAGATGTCCCCTTTGCTCACCTGTCAGTCCCACCTCTGCAGACTCTCAGCCACACCACTGCTGTCTCCATACTGTCAGTGCCTCAGAGTGTGCCCTTTAGGCATTTGTGGCTAAGTTGAGCTGATACATGCTTTAGTACATGGGGAACCAAATTTTAATGTGGTTAATTGCTTTCTTTGCCAAGTCCAAAGGACAGTAGTATGAGTTCAGGTTGTATAAAAGGATTTGTGTCAAATAGATCGAAATAAGTTATTGATTGAAAGTAAAAAAATACATAGTGCAGATCCTGGTGCTTGAAATCTTTGGTATCATAGAGCAATAGCATCCTTAGAGTCATAGATCTGTCAACTACTGGGCAAGTAAGTGGGCTTGAAGGATAATACAGGTCAGCATCCGCATTTCACAGAAATCAAATGGAAACCCCCAGTGAATAAATGATTCTCTGTTCACAAGTCAGTCCTTCTTCTATTAGGGAAAAAAACATTTTTATTATTTTGGTAAACTTTCCATTCAATGTGATTTTTATCCCTTAGTAAATTAAGTAATTGCATTTCAAATTTCAGCTAGTCTAGAACCTTCTAAGCCCTGGTAAGCATGCACGTTGTGTGTCTGGTGCCTAACGAAGGAGGACTCAGATGAAGCGCCTCTTCTTCAGTGAGGTTTCTCTTGCCCATTGCAGCAGAGCTCAGCATCCCTCTTCTAAACCACTTATCCTTATACAAATCTCCTCTACAGCATGTCTTAGGATATGCTGGCATTCTGTCCCACCAGGGATTAGGAACTGTCTTTCCTGCTTGGGGACAGGAATCATCACCAGTACTGAACAGCCATAAATTAACAATTAAAAACAACTGTCACATCACAAACCTAAAAATGGCCCGCAGGTTCCTCAAAACTTTGGTAAAATAAAAGGGAGGAGAAACGAAGCAAGAAAGAACAGAAAGAAGCCAGGATGAGAAAAATGTTGTGGTTTTGGTTAGAGTTCTGAAGCAGGATTTCAATCACTTTTCATTTCATCTCCTAAATCAATTTGCCTGCCTGGAGCTGGGGTCTGGGACACACACCATGTTGGGGATGAGCCGGCTGTATAACCAGCTGCTGGGCTCGCTGATAGAATTGTCCTTGATGTTCAGGGAGAGAGAAAAAGGCAGAGACTGACAGGGAGGGAGTGTGAGGAAGGCTCCTGCAGGGACAGTGTGTTACAACCCGCTGAGGCGGCTCCCCGGAGCATGGGCTGTGTGCAAAAGGCAGTCAGTGTGTGCTTTGAAGCCTCCAGCCTTGGGAACTTCAAACAAGGAGAGGACAGACAGATGATCTATGGGAAATTAATATCTAACAGGTTTAAAAACCGCTCTTCCTGTCACCTTAATCTCCTGACTACTCGCTGACAGTATTTACATTCTGAACATACTGAACATTTAATACAACAGAGGCTCCCACGCTCTTAATTTTTCTACAACAGAAAACCTTACATTTCAATGCCATCCATTTTAACTATTTTCTTTCTTCACTTTGAACTGTTCTTTTCTCTAGGTTTTGGAAAGTTCCCTGGGGAGTAGGGGAGTGAGCGAGGTTTGAGGAAGGAGCCAGGCTAGCAGATTGAATGCACTTCCTCTGTCCTGGTGGCTCAGCAGTCATCCCGAGGATTCTCATGGAATCATTTTGTGAGATAGTGCCTGCTGGGTCAGGATCATGTCTTCTGCCTTCTACCTGGATATAAGCCTGCAAACCCTCAGATCTCTTGAGTTGATTTGATTGCTAGAGTAGACAAGCTGACCTTGGGGTATACTTAGGAGAGAGATATAATTTACCTCCACCCATTCATCTACCCATCCATCTATTTGCCTATCCATCCACTCATCCACCACCCTACTCATCCATCCATCCATCTTCTTTCTTTCTTTCTTTCTTTCTTTCTTTCTTTCTTTCTTTCTTTCTTCTTTCTTTCTTTCTTTCTTTCTTTCTTTCTTTCTTTCCATATGTCCATCTATCAGTCCAGCTATCTACTCATTCATCAATTCATACATTCAGTTAGATAATCAACCTACAAATATTTTTAGACCATCTATTATATGATCAGAACTGTGCCAGATGCTGGCAATAAAAGGAGAATAATGTTTGGTCCTTCCTTTAATGAACATATGTTATGCACAGGGAGAGTCCCATACACAGACTTTCTCTTTATTCCTTTCCCAGTTTTAGCACTTAAAGTCTCATTTCTGAGGAAATCCTTCAATCTCAGGCAAGCCAGGATGATTGGTCTCCTGAATGCCTCCATCTCCAATTCTAAACCAGCACTCCTCAATATGTGCCCAGGCCTATCCTCACCCATCCAGGAATCCTCAACATCACCTGGGAATGCAACTTCTCAGGCTCCACCCCTGTCTGAACCTGAAATTCTCCTAATGTTGCAGCACCCTGTGCTTCAGCAAGCTTTTCAGATGAGTCTGATACACACTAAAGTTTGAGGACCACTGTTCTAAACTGGTTCTGGCTTCTGAAGCATCAGCATCTTTCTGTCTTAAGAGGTTCTCAGTATCCTATTAGATGACTGACTAGCGCCATAGCCAGGTGCTGATGGTAATAGTATATTCCCTGAAGTAATAGTAATGCCTATATACATAAGTAAATAACTAAGTTAGATAATTGAAGTATGTGGGCAACTCCGAAAGCCAAGTCGTTCTAGCTACACAGGGTAGCATAGGAATGTTTCCTCTTGAAACAGTGTGCACAGAAACCAAAGCAGTGCCAAGCCCTGTGTGGGATGCTGGGACAATTGTTTCCCTTTCCAGAGTATATTTTTACAGAGTTCTACAATGCTTTTGTATAAAGTCTCCACGGTATCTTCCCTGCTATAATTGGAGCAAATATTTGGAGCACTGCCTACATTGCCTATATATAAAACCAGCTCCAAGAACCAGGCTACGAGTCAGAGAACCAGGCTGTCCTCTTAACTTGGGCACTAATTGATCATGAACTAGTGATTAAGCCCATTGGAACTTCACTTCTCTCATCCATTAATATGCTTAATAACTCTGTGCCCTCTTCAAAGATATCCTGAAGCTAGTTGTTTAGAGGATTAATGTCATTCTAAACTGCTGTTTCTTTCTCAATGACCTATATACTACTCTTTTGAATAAATGGTATGCTTATTTTTTCCAGAATTATGTAGAAAGTTAGTAATAGAAATTATACAATAGAAGGGCCTTGAGCAGGTGCATATCTGATCTGTAACAGGTTAGGAAAGCAAGCACAGACATATTATGTATGATAAAGTATGGATAGTTTTTTTTAATCTCACAACTGAAATCATCTTAAAGTAAAATAAGTTTTTTTTTTGGAGTGTTTCCATGGGTAAAGACTTGAGGACTCCTGGTCCTAGGTACCCAGAGAGTTTCTGACCTATCTTCATGGTAATTGTGGGTCAGATAAGCATGCAGTAATTAATAAAAAGACACACAAGGACCTTTCTTTAGGGAGCTACCATTTGAGTGAAAGGGTACAACAATAAATAACTCTGAGTTTAAAGAGAGAGAAAGAGAACATATCTGTTGCTCGTAAGCATTGTAGAGGCACTAAAGAGATTTGCATGATTGGTGGTGGAGGGGCAGGGATTTCTAACTTTGCAATGGAAGTTCTTTTTGAGGGTGCAACATTTGAGTTGAGGGCTGAAGGAAGAGAGGAAGCCTGTACTTCAAAAAAGCAGAAAGAACTATATTTTGTGCAGTGGAAATATCAGCCTGGGCTCGGTGTGTAGGAAAACAGATGGAGGTAAGCGTGCTGGAGCCCAGTTGGTGAGGGAGAGGGTAGAGGTGAGGTTGGGAGATACACAAGGGGAAGATCAGGTCACAGTAAAGTTTAGGTTTTCCTTTAAGAGCAATGGGAAAACTTGGGAGGTTTTATAAGTTGAGTGAATATTTAATGCATTGTCCAAATAGGGATGTTTTTGAAAGCTAACAGGGCATTCTTAATAATTAGACCTGGACAATGGGCACAAACTGTCACAGGTAAATTGGGCCATATGTTTTCTCTGGCTTTGAGCAGTATGGTGACATGGTTTCTGTTTCTAAGAGATTGTTCCAGCTGCTGCACAGAGAAGGTGTGGAAGGAGAGCAAGGGCGGGAGCGCAGACAGTGTAAAGCAGAGTGATACACATGGCTGGGGAGAGAGGCCCTGGATGAGCTGCAGGGCCCGTGCTGGGCAGAGCATCTGGGCGGTGTGCCTGCAAGGAACTGAAGCACAGCAAGAGTGCCCGTGCTGGGCGGGGAGCGCAGATGATTTGGCAATTCTAGATCATCAGAATGAGGAGGCGCGATTTATAGCTTAGAAATGGTAAATTTAGAACAATTAAAATGAAGTACTTCTTTCCCCAGCAGGCGGCAAGTGCATGAAACATTTTTACTCAGAGACATAGTACAAGCTGGCAAACTAAAGGGGTTAAAAGGAAGTGATTGGACAAAGTTGCTAAGGGCAACTAGGTTATTTTGGATATGTCCATAATGCTTTAATATCAATTTGAAGGAAAGTTACCATGGCCTCTCCCCACCAACTTCAGAAGAAAGAGAAGACTGAACATCTTTTCAAGTAACCTAGTTGGCAATTTTCACATTTTAAATTCCCCACTTTTTATCAATAAACCCAGACCCTCCTCATCCTAACATACAAAACAAAACAGATGACACAAAGAACAACCCTTTCTTTCATCTCTGTCTTTCCTCAAACTACCAGGCCTTCTTTTCATTTCCCTGCTCCACTGCAAAATCTTTTTACTAGCCATATATACTTGCTAGATTTAATTTTCTTGCCTTCCCTTACTCCTCAAATTAATGCCTTTTAACTTTCATCCTAAAAATCCTACTTAAATGCCTCTCTAAAGAACAACAAAAATATCTGATAACAAATGCAAAGGCATCGTTCTTTTGATAACTTCTCTCTGACTTTCAGCACTGAGAGATTTTCAAACTTCATACAGATTTCAGACCCACGCCTCCCTCAACAAATCTGACCTCCTTGGGGGTAGGGACTGTGCCTTATTCATCCCTACATCTTCAGTAGCTAGTTTAGTGCCTGACACATGAAGTGTTGAATTGGATTATGTTTGAACTGGTCTCCCCTGTTTGCTCCCAACCCTGAATAGAGTGGTGTCCAATAAATGTTTGTAGAATGAATGAATGAAGGAAATATTAGACTAAATAGACAGCCAAAATATAGTTATCGATCCTCTCTAGAGCTCAGTACTATGCTGGGGACAGTGGTACTTGCCCTGGTGGATGGAGTGAGCATCTTGTATCTGTGGTATCTGTTCTCTAATCATTCATTCATTCCTTTAACAGGCTATAATGCCAATTCCCCCCCCCCCACATCTCTCTGGTATTGAAAAATCTTCATCCGTGAAGGTGTAGCATAATTCTTGAAAATAGCATGTACAGGGACATTTCCTTAGGCTTCAAAAAATAACATATGTCTTTATTTTCAAAAGACATGTTAGGGATCTGGAGGGAAACACACCAAGTTCTGTGTGCATGTGTGTTTTTATCACTCTGAACCTTATTATGACATATAATTACAATGCACTAGTAAAAGTATGTTTTTAAAAATGCTTCATCTATTCCAACAGTCTCCAATTTTTTCAACAAATAATACTCACTTCTTAATCTCCATGATTCCCTTTGCAAGAATGTCTCCCCAAGTTTATGTCCTGAAACAGCTCACTTTGTTCTTTAAATAAAGGGATATTTATGTGCCATCACACTATTGACCAGCATTCATTCATAAGCTGAACAAATACTTATTGAGTTTTTTTGACCCCAGCACTGTGCTAGATCCCAGAAATCAAAACACGAAGACCAAACAGATTCCTTTTGCTAATCAACCTTACAATCTAGTGTGGCAAGTATCCAGTATTCCCTTGCTATGTTTATGTTAAATTAGCAAGATCTAAATATTTTATTGACATTCAACTGCTCTTTTTAGATAACTGTATTCTTTTATGTATATATTTGAGACATTTAAAACATGCATGCCTATCTTCAAGTGTTAAGCCATCCACCTATCCTAATAGCCCATGTCACAGACAGGGGCATCGAGGCACACCCAGAAAGAGTTTAGGTGACTTATTAATGCTCACACATCTAAGCAATAATAAAGCTGGGGCGAGAATCCAGACATGGGTTTCCAATTCTGTGTTCTTTTTCTTCTCTTTCTCTTTTAATTTCTCTGTAGCCCTTGATCCTCTTTATGCTTCATCTTTATATATAATACTAAAGTATCTAAGAAGTCCATTTGTAATGAACCTGTTTAACTTAGTTTAATCCAGCTTTTTCAAAATGTGATTTAACCACAATCCTCTCATTTCACGAAGCAGTTGTCAACATCTCCTGGGACACGGGCCTTCCACAGAACAGACTTAGGGCAATGCTCACCAAGATAATGAAATTCCAACTCCTTAACTTGTCATTTAAATCTCTTACCCTCTGTTTTCCCATCTTTATCTTCCCTTATTCCATCTGTACATCCTCTTCTAAAGTCAAACAGGTGAGTTATTTTACTCCCTGCCCAGAACAAGCCTTGCTTCTGCCTTCTGTGTCCTTTCTCACACCACGTCCTGGGCTGCCACAGCTCTCCCCTTCCTGTCTGTCCATCTCAGCCCTGCACATCTTTGTAACTCCGCATCCAGTATCCTCCAACAAGTCCAGCCAGACGTACAGAAGTCATCCTTGCTCCTCTCCTCTCTTGCAGTGCCCACAGTCTGTATCTTTCACTTGGTAGTGAAAATGAATTACCCTTTGCTGTTAGTTATCTTTGCATGCTCCCATGTCCTTTCCTGGGGGTAGGAACTTTGTCTTGTTCTTTATAACTCCCATAGGGCAAGCAGTCAGTAAAAACAGAGAAATCTGAACACCTGTCAGGATTTCTCCTTCTCCCTCACCCTCACTAAATGACATCTCAAATTTGCACATCTTTTCTATTCCCATTGCTAAAGCCTTAATCTTGGCCTGTTATTTCTTGTCTCGTCTATGTTATTGTCTCCTAACTGGTCTCCTTATCTCCTGGCTCAGCCCCCTCCAATCATCACCCCCTCCCCTTTGGCTAGATGACCTTTCGAAAATGGAAATCTGATCAAGTTATGCCAATGGCATCCCATCATCTGTAGGAAAGAGCACCGACTCCTTCATGTAGTATGAAAAGCCCTTCATTGTCTGGTTCCTGACAACTCTTATCTCTCCCCTTCCTCCACTTCTCACTCCTCCTTCCCCATCTATGTTTTCCCATACTGAGCCCTTAGGGCTTCTGGAATGCTTAAGATGTTGTATGATTTTTGTACCTGCTATTGTGTTTGCCTGGAACGTTAATCCTACCTCCCCGCACACTCTGTTTGTACCTGGTAGCATTTTTTCTTTTCACTGACCATGCTTCTGCCAGGTACTATGCATACTTTCCTCTGAACTGGCCAGGATGAGCAATCTCACTCTCCTCTCTCTCTCTCTCTCTCTCGCTTGCTCGCTCGCTCTCTGTCTTTTTGTGCTGTCCCTCCGCTCTCCCACCCCCACATATCCTCATACACATTGTTTTTCAATTATCGAATTATTTATGGGTTTCTCCCCCTCGTTGGCAAGTGTATCTCTATCATCTACAACAGAACCTGGCATATATATGGAGTTCAGTATTCATTGAACAAATAAACATCTGCAAAAGCAGTGGTCGTTCATGGGACCAAAGAGGTTTCGTGTGCATGGGTAGGATGAACAAGGACACAGTGAACACCTTGTTGAGTGAGCAGAGTCCTGCAAAGGGGCAGCAGCTGGTGCAGGTGCTTTGTTTTCACCTATGGAGACATTGAAGTTCACTGACTTCACTCGAGCAGCCTCTGGAGGAAGTTGAGCCTTGCAGCTGGAAAACCTTTTGTTTGAATCTTTCCTCCTGGAATACAGATCAAGACAGTGATAATCTAGCAAATAATCAGTGAATCTTAATCTTTCTTTGAAAATCCCCAGATTGTGTGAAATTGTCAAGAATCTAGACAACTCCATTTCTCTTCCCACCACTTTTCTACCCCTGCTTCCAAATGGGAGGACTTCAGGTACTTTAAATGCAGAAGGTGATAGGATGGTAGGGAACATCTTTATTCCTCTAACTTAATTCATTCTCAGCTCAAAAATCTGAGAACATAGAGATCACAACATCAGCCAGTCAGGGGGTTATCATAGTTCAGTCCCTGGTAAAATATTTTAATTCCTCAAAGTCTCTTTTCCTCTTCAATATCCATCCATCATCCATCCATCACCCACTCATCCTCCCATCTATTCATCCATGTGGCAGACACGTTAGTTGCCTGCCTGGTGCTAAGTTTCAAAGAATATAAAGATATATTTATGGAGTTGAAGATTTAGTAAATAGTTTGTATTGTCTTTGAGAATGCTCTAAAAGTCTATAATCCTGATCAATAGAAAAGATAAAGTTTTTGAAAAATTAAAGATTCAAAAAATCTCTCATTTCTTTAAAACTATATGGAGGCCTGGCAGCGGTGGTGCATACCTATAATCCAAGTACTTGGGAAGCTGAGACAGGAGGCCAGCTTCAGCAACTTAGCAAGACCCTCAGCAACCTGGAAAGATCCTGTTCCAAATAAAAACGGTCTGGAGGTGAAGCTCAGAGGTAGAATGCCCTTGGGTTCAATCTCTAGTACCCAAATAATAAATAAAAATAAATAAAAGTAAAAATAAAACTATATGGAGGATTGAAAATCTGGAGCCAATAGAGAAAGTCCTTGGTATGGAAACCTCCTCATATGCTACTGGAAATCTAGTGTGCTAAAGGACAGTTAGAAGTAAGATCACCTCTTGTCTATTTCAAACAGTCCATGGGGACCATATCATCTTTCCTTCTTTTTAACTCTATTTCACAAATCTAACAATATTGAGTGAACACATCTCACTCTGAGACTTCCCTGGTCTTCCTGAAGAACATACCTGAATGGAATTCTGGTTCTACCACTTACAGTTCCGTAACTTGAGCATATTATGTGACCTTTCTATCTCTTGGCTTCTTTACCTAGTTAACATTAGCAAAAAATTGGTTAGCTTTGCAAAACCCTGGTTTAACTAACTGTAAGTGCTCAAGAAACAGTATTGAAGAATATGCTAGTGTTGATCATGATAGTAAAAATAGACTTTGGAGTGTTTTGCATTTCCATTTCAAAAGCCTCCTCCTTTTTTTTTCATTCTCTTTCTTTCTAAGGCTATTAAAGATTGTTCTTATTAGTAAGGGCAGATTTTCCACTCTTTCTCACTTCCTTCCCACTCCCCCTTCCTCTGTGGGTTCCTGGGCTGGAAGAAATATGTGTTTGTTATATATGAGTAACTCCAATATCTATTAGAGTCTTCTGAGTGCTAGGAGGGCTTAGTCACTGATGGGGGATGATGCATCTATATTGGGTGATGGCTTGTATCAGTAGCCTCCATCAACAGCAAAAAGACATCTCAGAAGCACACATGAGATTCAGGATTGAGGGAGCTTTTATTGTGAAGAGGCATCTTGGGAGTTTCCAGGACCCTCACATTTGGAGATTTTGTAGAAGCATACAGTTGTACTCATTTCCAAGCTTTATTATAGTGCTGCAATAAGGATATAGACCCTAAGGGATAAAGCCACAGGCCAAGTCCAGAGGAATCCTCATGCAGCCTTTCTTATGCTGTCTACCTTCCATGAGGGATAGCACAGAGCTCACTCTTCCTCTACCAACAGAAATGCAATAAAACCTGTATGACATTTCTGCCTGGGAAAGCTCATTGGAGACTTGGTGCCCAAAGTTTTTACTGGGAGCTGGTCATATAGGCACCTCTGCTGGGTATGTCCCCAAATTCCAAATTCTCAGAAGGAAAATAAGCATTGGTATAAACAGTCTAGGTACAGGGAACCACCTGTATCAAACAGCGGGAGCCATCTCAAAATCCAAGTTCCCTGACACCAGCCAGGGGCCAGCCTTGCAAGCAGCCTTTCTCAGGGCAGCGGGGCCAGGATGCACACTTTGCTACCTCCTGAGTTCTTACCTGCCCTTCCTTGGCCCAGAAGATGATGAGGCTGCATTCCCTCCCTGACTGTCACAACTTTCATAGACTCCCCCTTGTCTCTCAATATCTTACTGGCTACTTACTCGTGAAAAAGGCCTGGGTACCAAGGATTGTGTGATCTCCAGCACTGGGCCTCATCCACTATTCTGAGACCCCTGCCCCCCTGTGAATTGACACAACCTGGAATTGAGCACAATTACAACAGGCTTTGGGACCCTGCTCATTGACTGTCACCCTTTCTCTTAGAGTATGATGGATTTCTTCAACCTCATTCCTGGCTTTCTGTCTTTCTCACGGGTATCTTGTCACTGAAGATTGCACATGCCTTTTGGGGAAGGGGACAATGGAGTCAGAAATAAGATCCATTTCAGCTGCCAAGAAGACATCATTTCCATTCTGTGTGCACTCTCCCACATAGAGCAGGAAGGGGCCTAAATACCAATACCAAAATATTAATAAAGAGAGGGATGTACTGTCCTATCCCCAAGTGTTAAAATGACTTCAGACCAATGTGACCTGTAGCTTAATTGCACATTTTCAAACAGCCTTTCTAAATTAAACCATAATCCCCCAGCAGTAAGGGGCTTGAGTCGCCCCTCCCCCTCCCCTGGCATTTCATTTCTCTCCTTTCTTCCCATCTTCCACCGGCTGCCTTAAATCTCTGTCCTTCTGTCTCTCTGTCTGTTCATCCTTCTATGTCCTCTATCTATCTTTTTCTTTCTTGATGAAAATTAAGAAAAAACAACTTGATAGATTTTCCGATAACCTTCTAGAAAGTCTCGCCGGGTTACATTTTGCTTTAATAGCATTTAAGCCAATCTGCCTGATGTTGCTGTAAAGGTCAATTAAATTCACCCTAAAAATTTCACTCCTGGCTCATTATACAATTGGAAAATGAATTAGAAGCACATGCTGCCCCTGAGGTTTCTGATATTTCACTAATGAATATGTCTTAGAATGCAAAAAAAAAAAAAAAAAAGGTGTTGCAGGCCACCCAACTGCTTGCAGCATTATTGGCTAGTGCAGATCATTGGCCTGCTAGTGGTTGGAGACTAGTGAATTCTAGTTATTCCTGTCTGCGCTCCTCACCAGGAGGTGTTCGGACTTTCTGAGTGCCCACAGGTGTGGTTAGCAGACCCAGAGTCCATCCTAAACCTCAGGTGAGGTATTGAGCTTACCTTTCTCTCCATTCACTATTCTTTGGGTGGGCTCAAGGACCACAAGTTCAGTTTAATATCAGCCTAAATAAAATGAGATTTGGAAGGTAAATCTACAGGAGCTTTGGTGGGCAGGACATGTATTACAAAGCCAGTTCTCCATTGATCTGGGGATTCTCAGAATGTGATAACATCATAGCTATCAAAGAGAGAACAACTGTGTGGAGGAGGGAATATACATTTCTAGGTCACTTTGAGAACATGACTGGGGCCAAGGGTACAGGGAGCACAAAGTCAAATTTGAGCCTAAGTCAAGGAATTTTTTTTTGTACTGGAAATTGAACCAAGGGGCATTCTGTGTTAGAGCTACACCTCCAGCCCCTTTTTAATTTTTATTTTGAAAGAGGGTCTTACTAAGTTGCTAAGGGTCTCACTAAATTGCTGAGGCCAGTCTCAAACCTGCCATCCTCCTGTCTCAGCCTCCCAAGTACTGGGATTACAGGCATGTGCCATTGCATTCACCTTCAAGAAAATAATTTTTAAGCCATATTAGCAACTTCCTTGTCCCCGAGGAAGACTTCAACAGAGCAGAGCAAGTGTGTGGTAGCTTATTGTACAAAGAGCTTAGTAAGTCTCAGCTAGAAGGCTCATTAATGCATCACTTGCTCATTCTGCATATTTATTGTTGTGGTTTAGACAGTACTTATTTGGGGAATGAATATAAGCCCACATTCTGAATGAACACGTAGCCTATTTTGTATAAACTGAGAGGTTTTTTGCAAATGGGGTCAGATTATTTTTTAAAAGGAGTTTCCATATCTAAGTGTCTAGTTTTAAAACCTGTCCTACATCCAGGTTTTTGCTCACATTGGCATTTTGGAGGACTTTCCTATTCCCCAGACAGCAAAGGCTATGGCTGCTCTGCCTGCATGAAAATGCAAACCGGTATTCATTTTAGGGCAAGATGGCTGGCTCCAAACCTCGAACTATGAATTATTGAATGTCTGTCTTTGGGTTTAAATATAAACCCAGCTGAATTAACTAAAATGTATAGAGACAATCTCTCAAGACTTTCAGAGAGAAGGGGAATCTATGACATACATCTTCTGTGTCTCACAAATATTCATATAGGATTTTCAGAATTTCAAAGGCAAAGGTACACCAAGGTTATCACATCCAAGTTTTTCACTCCTGAAATAAAGAAACTGAGAAAGCTTCTCTCAAATAATTAGTACAAGTACCACTCGTAATTCACCCTGGGTCGCCGGACTCCAGAGCAGAGTCCGAATCTTTTGCACTACCCTGGCTTCGTCCATTTGTAAAATCATGCTTCTCATGAATGCACTGTTCTGAAAGACAGAAACATAGTCTCTAAGGAGAGTGAGATTAGGAAACCATCATGATGCACTTTGAAGGTGGCCAATCAGGTGGGGAGGTAAGAGGTCAGGGCCAAGCCCAGAGTTTTCCCTCAAGAAAGCTGGTGCACATTCCAAAGCATGGTTTGGATGTGGTTTGACAGTGTGCCCCAAAGTTCATGTGTTGGAAGCTTGGTCCTTAGTGTGCTGATATTGACAGGTGGTTTCACCTTTTAGGCGGGGCCCTTTGTGAGGTCATTATGTTGCTGGGGGCATGATCTCAGAAGGGACTATGGGACACTGGTCTCACTCTTTGGCTTTCTGTCTGGAGAGGTGATCTCTCCACACAATCTTCCCCTATGGTGATGTCTTCTGCCAGGAAGTTCTCATCAGAGCAATACCGATGCTGCTACCATGTCTTTGGATCTCCAGAACTGTGACCTATTTTTTTTCTAAATACCCAGCCTTGGGTATTTCATTATAGCAATGAAAAATGGACTAATATGGTACTTCTCTTTGGTGTACCTGTGCTCCTCAAAGCCTGTATCTGAGAACAGTCTCATTTATGTACTATTGATATGTCCATTTTCATTTCTAGTGCCTCCACATCCTGGTCTTTTATTTCAAACCTGAGGTTAGCAGATGTTCCTGGAGTTCTTTTGACTCTACTGTACAGCCTGCTAGGCCTATTTAGAAAGTCCCCAAGAAGCACAGTGACCTAGGTTCAGAAGTCGCTCAGCCATGCCCTGGCATAGCTGACACACTGGGCATTATATTCTTGGACTAGCACAAAGACACGCTGGTGTAAAAACCAAGGGCTAGAGATTAACCACGGCATAAGAGAGGGGTTTTCCCTTTCCTTTTGTGAACCATAGCTTTATAAAGGCCGAGGGCCTTCCTGTCTGACATTCAGGAGGCCACAATATGGGGCGAGCTGAGAACAGGCACAGGTGCCCTCCTCCCACCTACTCCCATGTGTCTTCTCTAACAACATTCCAGAGTTTCAGCATCTCCTGCTGCCCATCAAACAGGAGTGAGGGGCTGGCCACTGCTTATAGGCATGGCTGAATTTAGGAGTCATCTTTTTTTTTTTTGCGGTACCGGGGATTGAACCCAGGAGCATTCTACCTCTGTGCTATACCCCCGGCACTATTTTTTTTATACTTTATTTTGAAACCGGGTCTCATGAAGTTGCGGAGGGCCTCACTAAGTAGACAGAGAGAGAGAGAGAGAGAGAGAGAGAGAGAGGGAGAGAGAGCTGAGGAGGCTGGCTGCGAACCCAGATCCTCTGGTCTCCACCTCCCAAAGTACTGGGATTACAAGAGTACGCCACCACGCCCGGCAGGAGTCATCTTGATTCACCCATTTTCAAAAGTCAGAGCCAGTTATGACAGTTTACTCTGTAACCTAATACCATCACTTTTCAAGTAAACCAGTGCAAGTCCTAATTCACCAGTGTACCTGGTGAATCGGGGGTACTTTGTAGGAGTGGAGTTGTGTGTTATGCAATGTGTACTGTACCCCACCTAGAAAGTTAGTGTCCAGAGAAGGAAAAGTGAAAAAGGGAAGGCAGGACAAAGAGAAGCAGAGTCAGGAAGTTGCATCAGTCAATCAGAGAATTACCCTGAAGATGAGAAATAGAAGGACCAGCTAGTTCAGGATGTTATAGCCTGGAAGAGTAGAGTTAGGGAAGAAAAGGAGCAGGGAAGGACAACAATCCAATGTAAGGAAAATAAGTCAGTGGGGGCAGAATACATCAGGAGGCAGAGAGAGCCGAATAGCTTCTCTGCCTAACGCAAAGCTCTGGCTGGTCACTGGGGGTTGTCACATGAGGACACCATCCTCCTGCTGCTGGAGAGTGTAATGAGCAGGGTGGACCAGAGAGATTCTCTCATTGGACTAACCAGTTTCAATTAAGACTATCACAAAAGCTAATTATCACTTTAAACTTGACTCTCAGACTCACTGTCCCTCTTGCTCAGTGGATCGCTTAATGGTCCCATTGCAAGGCTCTGAAACACTGGAGGTTTCCTATTATTTCTTTGCCTCCAGCAGGGACCAGGGACTTCTAGAGTGTTAAGTTCCAAGGGGAAACAAGAGTAGCAATACCCTCTTTCTCTCTCACAGAAACAAAGACTGTTAGCATTGAGAAAATGTTCAATTTGGCTTTTGATAGAGTCACACCTTGTACTGCATGAAAGAGTTTCCCCACATGCTCCCTCTGACCAGGATTATGTGGCATTGTTTGAACACAACTGGGGAGAGGGAGCTCGTTACCTCCGGGCCTTTGTTGGACAGCTCTCATCATCAGAGTGTCTTTCCTACTGGTGAGCTGACATCTGCTTCTTGCTAATTTCTAGGCTTTCGTCTCAGTTCTGCCTGTACTCAAAGTTTCCGGCCTTGGACAACCCATTGTCAACTGATCCTGGCTGTACCTGAGCTCTGGGCAAGGAAAACTGGTCCATTACCTCTACACTGTGCTCCTACATGGGGCCCAGGGATCTGCCACCCTGAGTGCCATTCTGTGTTAGTGGAGACAGTTTCTGGGGTTCTTCCTCATGTCGCCCAGCCTGTGCTGGATGAGTATGGAGGCACACAGCCACATACTTCATTCACCATGTTGTGTTATATTCTCTACCCTGACACAATGTCAACACACCCCAAAGGCAGGTGTTGGTGTCTGTCCTCATATACCAGTAAGAATGCTAAGGCTTGCAGAGTCCAAGACATTTGCCCAACGCCACACATAACCACGTGACAAAAGCCAGTGTCTGTGGCTCCAAATTGCGTTTTACTATGTTACAACAAACAAAAATTTAGAATACACTTTGCCAAGGCCGGGCGTGGTGGCACACGCTTGTAATCCCAGTACTTTGGGAGGCGGAGACCGGAGGATCCGGGTTCGCGGCCAACCTCAGCGCGCATGCGCGCGCGCACAATCGATCAATTGATTGATCTATCTCTCTCTCCTCTCTCTCTCTCTCTCTCTCTCTCTCTCTCTCTCTCTCTCTC
>PVJS01021356.1:0-10864 GCA_004027185.1 Glis glis
TACTTTATTTTGAAACCGGGTCTCACGAAGTTGTGGAGGGCCTCACTAAGTAGAGAGATGGAGAGAGAGAGACAGGGAGAGAGAGAGAGAGAGAGAGTGTTGAGGTTGGCTGCGAACCCGGATCCTCCGGTCTCTGCCTCCCAAAGTACTGGGATTACAAGTGTGTGCCACCACACCTGGCCCATCTGTAGGTTTTTGTGTGAATGTATATTGTTATTTCTTTGCATAAATGCCCGAGAGTACAATTGCTGGGTCATATATAAGCACATGGATTAGTTTTATAAGAAATTGCCAAATTGTTCTCCAAAGTGACTGTGCCGTTCCCACCAGCAGTATGTGAGTGAGCCGCATTTTCTACCTTCCTTACCAGCATTTGGTGTTATCACTATATTTTATTTTAGCCATTCTTTGTGTGTGTGTGTGTGAAATGGGGTCTTGCAATGTTACCCAGGCTGGTCTTGGATTCCTGGATTTAGGATCCTCCTTCCTCAGTCTCCCGGGTAGCTGGGACTACAGGCACATGCTACTATACCTGGCTTTTTATTTTTTAGACATACTGACAGATGTGTTGTGGTTTTAATTTGCATCTCCCTAAGGGCAAATGATGCCAAATGTCTTTTCATGTGCTTGTTTACTGTCTGTGTATCCTCTTTTGTGAAACGTCTCTTCATGTCTTTTGCCCCCCTTTTTTTTCCCCTGTGGTTGTGGGGATTGAACCCAGGGGAATTCTACTTCCAAGCTACACCCCCAGTCCTATTTTATTTTTATTTTGAAACAGGGTCTCTAGGTTGATGAGAGCCTCACTACTTGCTGAGGCTGTCCTTGAACCTGCAATCCTCCTGTTTTAGCCTTTCAAGTACTGGGATTATAGGTGTGCGCCACCACACCTGGCTTTTTGCCCATTTTTTAATTGAATTTTTTTTAGTTTGAGTTATTTCTTTTTTTTGTTGTTGTTTTTGCAGTACTGAGGATTGAACCCAGGGCCTCACGTGTGCTGGGCAAGTGCTCTACCACATGTAGTGGGCTGCATGCCCAGTCCTTTTTATTTTATTTTGAAATATGAGCTTGCTAAATTGCCCAGCCTGGCCCCCATCTTGCGTTCCTCCTGCCTCAGCCTCCAAAGTAGTTGGGATTACAGATGTGAGCCACCACACACAGTTTGAGTTTGAGTTCTTTTTTTTTTGCGGTACCAGGGATTGAACCCAGGGGCGTTCTACCTCTGAGCTACACCCCCCGGCCCTATTTTTTATCCTTTATTTTGAAACTGGGTCTCACGAAATTGCGGAGGACCTCACTAAGTAGCTGAGGCTGGCCGCGAACCCGGATCCTCCGGTCTCCGCCTCCCAAGTACTGGGATTACAAGCGTGCACCACCACACCCGGCCTGAGTTTGAGTTCTTGATATATTCTTTTTTGTGTGTGTGGTACTAGGGATAGAACCCAGGGGCAGTCTACCTCTGAGCTACACCCCAGCCCTATTTTATTCCTTTTTTTTTTAAAAAAACAGAGTCTCACTCAGTTGCAGAGGGCCTCATTAAGTTGCTGAGGCTGGCCACAAACCTGTGATCCTCTTGTCTCAGCCTCCCAAGTACTGGGATTACAAGTGTGTGTCACCATGCCTGGCTTGGTATATTCTAAATACGAGTCTTCATTGGATAGATGGTTTGCAAATATTTTCTCCCAGTGTGTATTTGGCCTTTTCATCTTTTTCACAGATTTGTTCACAGAACAGAATTTTAAAATTTTGATAGAGTCCATTTTATTGCTTTTTCCTTTCATAGATTTTCCTTCCTTCCTTCCTTCTCCTTTCTGTCTTTTGGTAGTGGAAATTGAACCCAGGGGTATTCTACCTCTGAGTTACATCCCAGCCCTATTTTATTTTGAAACAAGGTCTCACTAAATTGCTGAGGCTGGCCTGAAACTGTGACCCTCCTGTCTCAGCTTCCCAAGTACTAGGATTATAGACATGCGCCACCATGCCTAGATCATAGATTGTACTCTTTTTTTGTGTATGTGGTGCTGGGATTGAACCAAGGGGCATTCTACCTCCAAGCTCCACCCCCAGCCCTATTTTTTATTCTTTATTTTGAAACACTGTCTCACTAAGTTGTGGAGGGCCTCACAAGTAGCTGAGGCTGGCCGCAAACCTGCGATCCTCCTGTCTCAGCCTCCCAAGTACTGGGGTTACAAGCGTGCACCACCACACCCGGCTAGCTAGAAGGCTTTCTATCGTCCTCGTATTCTTCAAGTCCTGTCGGTGTCTGGGCACCTTCACTCAGCGCCTGGCTCTGCAGGTGGTGTTTGGACACTGGAGTGGCTGTGCGGAGGCAGCAGCTCCCGTGCTGGAGATGCTGCTCTGCTTGTGGACCGCGTGGCAGGATGCACCTTTGCTCAGGAGTCCCGCTCCGTGCTGTTGGGGTGTGGCCGCTTGAGACTTGAGATCCCTGCTGTTTCACTTCACTTAAAGCAGATAATCAGATGTTTGGGGTTATCCATAAACTGTAATGCAGTAGTATGTTCTTTTCTAAGACTCTCGAGTTTACTTTTTAGATACGGATATGGTTCTTTAAGGATGTTTTCATTTGTGGCTGTTTTCTTAATTCTGTATGCATTTCCTTAGTAAATGTCTTTGTGAAAGTGGAAACTTGTAGAGATATTTTGAGGTTGAATGCTAGTGTCATTTCTCTGTTTTATCTTGTGGATGTAGGAGAAGCTGGCTCTTCGACAACAGCTGAATGAAGCAAAGCAGCAGCTCCTGCAGCAGGCAGAGTATTGCACAGAAATGGGGGCCGCCGCCTGCACCCTGCTGTGGGGTGTCTCCAGCAGCGAGGAAGTTGTCAAGGCCATTCTGGGAGGAGTAAGCGTGACCAGTGGCTGTCTGGCTATGGTTGATGTCCTTGTGTGACTTAGAGGAGGCATCATGTCTGCGAAGACATTTGGAGACTGAATCCATGTCTTGCTGTCCATTTGCTTTAGCTCATTCGTCAGTCCTCAAATACCTACTGTGTATGGGCCCTTGTCACTTGCTGCTCTGGGGACATATCAAGTGGGTGAAACACAATCCCTTGTGGATACATTACCACTTCAGTATTACTACTTTATATGTAAAGCCTTTAACAAGGTTAAAGTGCTTTTATATATTTTATCTCATGAGAATTGTAATACTTAATTTTTTGAATGCTATATGTTTTTTAATGTGTGTGTGTGTATATATATAGAGAGAGTGTGTTTATGTGTGTGTGTGTGTGTGTGTGTGTGTGTATGGATGGGAACTTCCCAGAGAGGAGACATTTGAAATGGGCCTTGATGAATAGGTAGAAATGGCAGAAAATGGGGAGGACAGCTGCAGAAGACAGCAGTACAGTCAAAAACATGGGATAATAAGTCAGTGTGCTCTAGGACAGTGAGGAGGTGAGTTGACGGAGTGGAGGGTTCAGGACAGTAGGGGGGATGATAAGGCTTGCGGGGTAGGTTGTGGCCTCAGATGCCAGCTTGACGGTTTTGCCTGGTAGGTGGGAGGACTAGATTCCTTAAGGGGTCTGGTAGGACAGGAGCAGAGTTTTAGGAAGAGTAGCGTGGCAGTGAGTGAGGAGGATTAGAGGATGGGCTGGACAGGAAGGTAGCCTGGCTCTCCATGGGGGAGGGAGGAAGAAGCTTGCCGGTGATGAGGTGATAGGCTGGAGTGGACAGCTGAGGCAGCAGAAGAGCCACTAAAGCCTGGGGCTTACCCTTGGGAGAACAGAGGTGGAGAGGGGCGTGTTTGGCAGGAAACCAGCGGCCTGCTTTTTAGCACTTAGAAAGAGTCTTGTTTAACTTTAGGTGGAAGGACTAAATGTATTTTAAAAAGTTTATTGAAGCCGGGCGTGGTGGCACACACTTGTAATCCCAGTACTTAGGAGGCTGAGACAGGAGGATCTCAGGTTTGCGGCCAGCCTCAGCTACTTGTGAGGCCCTCCACAACTTAGTGAGACCGTGTTTCAAAATAAAGAATAAAAAAATAGGGCTGGGGATGTAGCTCAGAGGTAGAATGTCCCTGGTTCAATCCCCAGTACCACACACACGCACAAAAAGTTTATTGAGCTTTATTGAGGTATAATTTCCATACTGTGAAATCTACCCATTTTAAGTGTATAATTCAATGTTTTATAGCAGATTTATTTCTTGAGGTGTGAAACCATTACCACAATCTAGTGTTAGAATATATATATATTTTTTTAATGGTACTGGGGATTGATTCCAAGGGCATTCTACCTCCAAGCTACACACCCAGCCCTTTTTATTTTTTTGTTTTGAAACAGGGTCTTGCTGGGTTGCTGAGGCTGGCCTCAAACCTATGATCTTCCTGTCTCAGCCTCCCAAGTACTGGGATTATAGGCTTGTGCCACCCAGAATATTTCAGTTAATCATCTAGGAGGTTCCCTTGTGCCTTTTGTAAATGTGTACTTTTTTCCCATTTTTTTCTTCCATGCTAAAACATGCCTTGGTTTTAAAGTTATTCTTCAGAACCCTAGTTACCCAAGGAAGTTATGCAGAGGTTCTGCAAGTGTGGGAATTTTTAAATTTTTTTTAATTTTAATTTTTTTTTGCTAACTAATGAGGACTTGAACTGCTGGAGCTGTTTACTGTGTCTCTTTCTTGTTGAAGTTTCAGTTAATATTGCCTTGAAAAAAGTTCTGCTAAAGGTTTGAAAACTCTGGAACAAACAGACCAACATATTTTTCTAGTATATTTCCATTTTATATATGTGTGTGTGTGTGTGGTGTGTGTACTTTTTCTTTTTTTGGCGGGGTGGGGGGTACTGGGTGTTGAACCTAGGACCTTGCGCATGGTG
This sequence comes from Glis glis, assembly GCA_004027185.1. Lineage (NCBI taxonomy): Eukaryota > Metazoa > Chordata > Mammalia > Rodentia > Gliridae > Glis > Glis glis. The sequence continues at coordinate 4,831 of PVJS01021356.1, forward strand.
GGCAAATGCTTTAATGTTGAGCTACAGCCCCAGCCCTTTTATTTTGAGACAAGGCCTCGTAGTGTTGCCCAGGCTAGCCTCCAACTTGTGATCCTCCTGCAGCTTCCCAAGTAGCTGGGATTACAGGCATGTGTGACCATGCCCATCTTCCATTATATTTTTGAGTCAGTTCATCTTCTTACTTCTCCCATAATTGTGTAAATTTGTCCTATTTCATATCTATTTATCTATAAATAACATTTTATCAATTTTAGAGTAATTTTTGTTGATCCCACATCCCCCGAGCTGTTTTATCTTTCAATGGGAACTTTTAATGGAGGAATAGATTTTTAAATATTGCTTCTATAATTAAAACCAGAGGCTTTCTCACTGTATCTTCCACTTAAATTTTTTTTTATTTTTAGCCAGCTGTGGTGGCACATGCTTGTTTGTAATCCCAGTACTTGGGAAGCTGAGACAGGAGGATCGCAGGTTTGAAGCCAGCCTTGGCAACTTAGCAAGGCCATCTGCAACTTAGTGAGACCCTGTTTCCAAATAAGAAATAAAATTGGGCTGAGGGTATAACTTGGAGGTAGAATGCCTCTGGGTTCAATCCCCAGTACCAAAATATATAAATAAATGAATACATAAATAGATAAACGAACAAACAAATAAGGAAGCCAGGCATGGTGGTGCACACTTGTAATCCCAGTACTTGGAAGGCTGAGACCAGAGGATCTGGGTTTGCAGCCAGCGTCAGCTACTTAATGAGGCCCTCCGCAACTTAGTGAGACCCTGTTTCAAAATAAAGAATACAAAATAGGGCTGGGGGTATAGCTCGGAGGTAAAATGCCCCTGGGTTCAATCCCTAGTACTGCAATAAATAAATAAATAAATAAATAAATGAATGAATAATAAATAAATAATAAATAATTTTTTTTGTTTGTACTGGGTATTGAACCCAGGGGCATTCTACTTCCAGGCTACATCCCCAGCCCTTTAAAATTTTTTTAAAATTTTTAAACAAGGTCTCTCTAAGTTGCTGAGGGTCTCACTAAGTTGCCCAGGCTGGCTTTCAACTTGTGATCCTCCTGTTTCATCCTCCCAAGTACTGGGATTACAGGCATATGCTATTGTGCCCAGTTTTGAAATGTTTTTACACTGGTATCTGTGAGAAAGTATGACATTTCTCTTTCCAAACGTTCAGGATAAAGCTTTGAAGTTTTTCCGAATCACTGGCCAGACGATGGAGAGCTTTGTGAAGTCACTGGACGGGGATGTCAAGGAGCTCGATTCTGATGAGAATCAGTTTGTTTTTGCTTTGGCTGGAATTGTAACAAGTGAGTAATTCTTCTCAATCTTAGTGACTGGTATATGGAACAGTAATTACAGTTGCGTGTGTGTAAACATCTCTCAGGGATGTTTTCAGATAGCCGTGTTGGGCCTCACCCAGGAGAACCTGACTCTACATCTGGGATAGATACCAGGTGTGTGTATCTTGGAAAATCACCCAGGGGATTCTGATAAATATCAGTTATTAAGAAGGGAAGGAACAGGTTAGCTTGCGTGTTCTGTTTAGTTATGCATATCAACAGAAGTAAAATAACACAACTAAATTAGCTGCTAGTTATTTGGAATCATCATCATTTTATTTTATTTATTTTTTGGTGGTACTGGGGGTTGAAGTCGGGCATTCTACCTCCAAGCTACACCCCCAGCCCTATTTTTTTTCTTTATATTGAAACAGGGTCTAAGTTGCGGAGGGCCTCACAAATTGCTGAGGCTGTCCTCGTACCTGCGATCCTCCTGTTTCAGCCTCCCAAGTACTGGGATTACAAGCGTGCGCCTCAGCGCCTGGCTGGAATCATCATCATTTTATTAATGTCTGGTTAAAATAAAAGGCTTAAGCCAAGTTTAAACTGAGCTCTTATATTAAAGCATTATGAGAACTTAAATGGTCTCTTTAGTAAATTTCTCCTGACAACATTTAAACCTTTCCCTGTGAGTTTTGATACAGTTTCATAGCAAAGCTGTGAGAAGCTTCAAAGGCAAGAGTGGAGAGCTCCTAGTGGAGGAGGCGGCTCCTGTTCAGAGGCCCAGTGGTGGCTGGGGTGTTGCTGTGACATCCTCACGGTGTGTTTTGCATGCTGTATCCTGTGCTACTCTCAGGGTAATGTTCTGCTGTTAAAGAGGGAAAACTTTATTTTCCTCATGGCATTGTTTTTCTGAAAGGCTAATGAGGTGGGCCCTTGTAAACTTTTTTTTTTTTTTTTAGTAATCCCTTAAAAATTGGTTATAGTTCTTGTGGGTTGGATGCTGAGATTACAGTGGTCTCTGGCTGTCTCCATGTGGCCTGGTGCTTTGTCTAGTACAGGGCAGCTTTCTGTGTGCTCGCCACAGCACCTGTGGTTGAGCAGGCTGAAGTGCTTCCCTTTTTGTTTGAGGCTGTTTTTATTTTTTATTTTTTGTGGTACTGGGGATTGAACCCAGGGGCATTCTACCTCTGAGCTATACCCCAGCCCTATTTGATTTTTCATTTTGAAATAGGGTCTCACTAAATTGCAGAGGGCCAAAGTTGTTGAGGCTGGCTGTGAACCTGTGATCCTCCTGTTTCAGCCTCCCACGTACTGGGTTTGTAGGCATGCACCACCATGCCTGGCTTCTATTTTAATTTTTATTTTCAAACAGGGTCTCACTAATTTGCAGAGGGCCAAAGTTGCTGAGGCTGGCCGTGAACCTGTGATCCTCCTGTCTCAGCCTCCCAAGTGCTGGGATTACAGGCATGAGCCACCATACCTGGCTTCTATTTTATTTATTTTTTTATTTTCAAACAGGGTCTCATTAAGTTGTTGATATTGGCATTGAACCTGCGATCCTCCTGTCTCAGCCTCCCAAGTACTGGGATTATAAGCGTGTGCCACCACACCCAGTTTGGGCTGCTTTTTAACAAGTGACTCTGAAGGTCTACAGTCTGTGTGATTCATCATTTTGCTGAGTGGTGAACTTGCGATAGCTGAATTGTCATCCGGTGTGTGATGAGGCATCTGACTGACAGGCGGACCCAGCCTGTTGCCCAGCGTTCAAGCTCAACTTGACTTTGTTTTTCTCTCCTGATGGTGGCCTGCATCTGAACTCTCATGAAGAGTTGGAAAATGGCCACTTATGTTTGCAGGTTAATGAGTTTGAGAAGATTTTGTACTCTGGTGGTGCTTTTAAGTGCTGATTTGTAGAGGCCTTCAGGGCTTGTGCCTGTCACTAACATGACTATATTCTGTGGGAACAGGCAGCGTGGCAGAGATGATGGGTTAGCAATCGGGTAGAAGGAAACAGTTCAAATAATGCTATGTACATATACAAAATTTTCAATGCCAGTCTCAATAACATGCATGGGAAGGGAAGGGGTGGGGGATCCAGAGGGAAGCACGCCTAGTGCTGTGTGCATGCGTGCTCCTGTCACTGTGAGCCTCATCATGATGTGCATTACAGTGCACCAACAGAAGTATATTAAAAATAGACCCTCTTCTAGAACAACGGTCCTTTTAATATATACATATATATATATGGTAAACTTACTCTTAGAGTCTTTTTTCCCACCTTTTTTGCAGTTCTGCAAGTTTTGACAGATGCACATGGACATGGAACGCCACCGTTAGGATATGGAGCCCCCAGTGTTCCTCCATGATTTCCCCCTCCTTCCTTTCATGTCAGTTCCTCTGTCCACCACCACCCTGCACACACACCGATGTGGCAGTTTGGTAAACACATTAACTCCATTTTACTGGCTTCAATCACATCTAGCATCTGCCCCGGGTTTGTGGGTGTTCATGTCACATCTCTGCCTAGAGGACCCAGCCTCAGCTCTCTGATGTGTTCAAGAAAAGCTGTGATTTTGTAAATTATCCCCCACACAGGGAAAAGCGGAGTAGCTCTTTCCAGTTTACCATGTCTTAATCAAAAACTGAAGTTGTTAAATTTCTTACTCATCTGTAGTCACTGTGCTCTTTATGGTAGGTTAGTGTAGCGTAAAGGGTCTGGATTTTAGGCCAGGCTAGTCCACTTCCCAGGATGTACATTCTCTGGACTGTATTCCTTCCCCCTCCTTTTTTTTGGTACTGGGGATTGAACACAGGGGCATTCGATTTTGGAGCTACACTCCCAGCCCTATTTATTTTTTATTTGGAAACAGGGTAAGTTATAGGTTGGGAGAAATAAAGAGGGTAGGATTCTTCTTTCGGAGAGTGCAGTGCAGTATTGTGGAAGAGAGTCTGAGCCAATTGAAGGAGCATCCTCTGTGCTTGTAGAGAAGCTGTAGGGACATGAGGACTTATGCTTGGAGCTGTTTTCTTCATGTGGAACAACAGGTCATAAAATTTGGCTGCAAGTGAAACTGTATCACTGTGCGCCTCACAGTTGATTCTTCTGTTTCTGGACTCCCTAACAGTGCTCACTCAACTAACTGGGTGGAGAGAGATTTGTATGCAAAGGCATGAGCAGATTGTAAGAGAAATGGGAACATCTGACAGGAATTATTTGGCCACTGTAGACTAATAGCAGCAAACAGAGGACAGTCGCTCAGTTCTCTCAGACACCATCAGGTCACAGCTGCTTCTCTCAGCTGACTTCTTGCAACAGAAAGCAGCTCACCCTCAGTGGGAGGGAAATTGATTTCTAGGAGCCACTGCCCGGCAGGACCAGGCATCCCCTCCAACTCTGCGGGGGTTTCCATGAGCAGTGCACGGGGCAGAGCGCCCAGGTAGAGGTTACCCACAGCCTTTGGTCCTGCCCCCCTCCCTGACAGCCACGGGATGAGTTGATAGGAAACCTGCCACCAGGAGCCCAGGCAGATGCAAAGAACAAAAGTGGAACAATAAAGCAGGGTCAGAAGGTTAATGTTAGAGGAACCATACATAGTTGCTCATGCTTTTTAAAAAAATAAAGTGTAGTGTTAGTGCTGCAGATAACAGGTTTATAGAATTTTTGGTCCAGGATGAGCATAGCGATCATAGTAGTCCATTGAAAATGACAATTGTATCCCTGTTGGGCACGATGGCACGTGAGTATAATCCCAGTACTTGAGAGGCTGAGACAGGAGGGTCACAGGTTCAAGGCCAGCGTGAGGTAACTTAGCTAGACTCTGTTTCAAAATAAGAAATAAAATGGGCCAGGAGTATAGCTCAGAGGTAGAACACCCTTAGGTTCAATCCACAGTAGTGTACACGCACATGCACGCACGCACGCACACACACACACACACACACACACACACACACACAAATTAAGAAGGGCTGGGGTGTAGTTCAGAGGTAGAATGCCCCTGGGTTCAATTCCCTGTACCACACACACACACACGAAAAAAAATTGTATGTTATTATTATTAATTTACTTTTAATAGCTTTATTGAAGTATAATCCATATCCCATATATTTACCAATTTAAAGTGAATAATTTGATGGCTTTTAGAATATTCATATAGTTGTGCATCTATTGCCACAGTTAAATTTGGTACTAGAGATTGAACTCAGGGGCATTCTACCACTGAGCTACACCCCAGCCCCTATTATATTTTTTTGTTTCGAAACAGGATCTTGCTAGGTTGTTGAAAGTCTTGCTAAATTGTTGAGGCTGGTCTCAAACCTGCGATCCTCCTGTCTCAGCCTTCCAAGTACTGGGATTATAGGCTTGGGCCACCACATCTAGCTACCACAGTAATTTTTTTTTTTTTTTTGTACTGGGGATTGAACCCAGAGGCATTCTACCTCTGAACTATACCCTTAGCCCTTTTTAAATTTTTTTTTTTAAATAGGGTCTCACTAGGTTGCTGAGAGTATCACTAAATTTAGCCTCCTAAATACTGGGATTATAGGCATGAGCCACCATGCCCAGCACCAGCTAATTTTAAAGCATCTAATCACCTTAAAAAGAAATTTCATTTACCTTAAGTATCATCTCCAATCCTGGCATCCAGCCCCTGACAACCACAAATCTAACTCCTGTTTCTATAGATTTGCCTATGTTTGACATGTCATATAAATGGAATCATTCAGCCAGGTGAGGT
>PVJS01021356.1:10964-31694 GCA_004027185.1 Glis glis
CACACACAAAAAAAAAAAAAAAAGGAAGGAAGAAAGAAAAAGATTGTCAAGCCAGGCATACTGTAATCCAAATACCTGGGAGGCTGAGAAAGGAGAATCACAGGTTTGAGACCAACCTGAGTAATTTAGCAAGACTGTCAGCAACCTAGAGAGACCCTGTTTCAAAACAAAAAATAAAACGGGCTGGGGGTGTAACTTGGAGGTAGAATGCCCCTGGTTCAGATTGTCTAATTCAAGGTCATGAAGATTTACTTCTATATTTTCTTCTAAGAACTTCATAGTTTTAGCTGTACATTTTGGTCTTTGATACATTTTGAGTTAATTTCTGCATATGGTGTAAGATAGGGATCCAGTTTCATATCTTTGCATATACATATCCAATTGCCTTATTGAAAAAATTATTCTTTTATCTTTTCTCCATTGAATTGTCTTGACACCCCTATTGAAAATTAGTTGACTGTAAATATGAAGGTTTATTTCTGGACCTGCAGTTCTGCTGTTGACCTGTATGACTATTGTTATGCCAGTATTCTATTATTGTTCTTATTGCTAGAAACTATAACAGACATACCATATCTCAGTCTGTATATCTTTCTTAGCATATGTAACTGATACCAGATTCATTTCTTAAATTATATAATGACTATGCCAGCCTCTAGAAATACCTATAAACAGTTTTAATGAAAATGGACCTAGGGGTGAAAAACATTTTAACAGAAAATTAAGCCAGTCTTTTGTTCATGGTGGATGATAACAAAGCCAAATCTATAGGCCTCGAATTGACTCACAAGCATCCCAGACAGATTAAATATTAGTAACCAAAGTGCCAACTGTGATTTAAAATAGATGTGAATAAATTCTGACAGGTCAACAAATACTGGTACTGTGTAGGAGTTTATACATTTATTGTATGCTGTAGTTTGCATTTAATTATCAATGTGATTCAGTGCAATGCAGGATTGGCATTTGCTGTTACAGTACTAGATATACAGTATGGGACTTGATTTGTCAGTAAATTTGTTGTGTTGGGAATTGTTGCTGCTATGATACAATATGTTTTTTGCTCTGTTATTTTTCTTCAGTGATATAGTAGAATGTTTCTGCTATCTTGCTGTGTAACAAACCACTCCAAAATATAAAGTCAACGTCTTCAAACAGCAACATTTATTTTGCTACTGAGTCTTCAGTTTGGTCAGGGCATGGCAGTATCATTTGCTTCTGCCTGTAGTATCTGAGGCCTCAGCTGAGATGACTCCAGTTGCCGAGGACTGGCAGGTGTGTCTGTCTGCCAGTCTGTCTCTCTCTTCATGTAGTCTTAGGGCTTCACCACTGTCTTCTCTCCACGTGGTCTCTTCACCACGGCAGCCCCAGCAACACAGGGCTCCTAAAGCAAGAGAAGCAAGGGACCAAGGTGAGGACACGAGGCCTCTTCCTACCTAGTGCTGGGCACATGGTGTCAATTCTGCTGTTCTAGTGGTTACAAATGAGTCACAGCAGAGGGACACATTGGGTCTTCACTCGGGAGCACATGGCTCACTGGCGAGGACTCCCCAGGAGCTACCGGAGTCACAGCCAGCTGATGGTCCTGGTGGGTTCTAGTAGGTGGTTTCCAGTGCTTACCCCTGCAAAACTGCCTTCGATTTCCTTTCTATGTGCTGTGATGCCTAATGTTTAATTGCTTCATTTCCCCCTAAAAGTATTTCTTTAGTAAAGCTGGAATGTATCATTTGCTGGAGAATGTAGTTATCAGGTTACAATTCATTAGATGAGGTAAGTTTGTGTACAGGACCACGAGCCTATCAGTGAAGTTAGAGCTATCAAGAAATTGTGCATCAAATGACACAGTACCAATTATAAGACCCAAATACTGGAAATACAAGAAGAAATGGGGGGAAATTCACTAGGTTTTGGAGACTTTACCTCACTTGGTCCATCTCAGCTTAGATAAACAAAAATAAATGGGAATGTGAAAGATCCAGTTCCATAAAGTTGGTCTGGTAAGTGTCAGGTCAAATGTCTAGAGGAAACAGGCCAGACAAGGATTGGGAAGCAAAATTTTATTACAACATCTGCAAGCAGACAGCCTGAAACCCAAATGGCAGCAGCCCCGAAGGACAGGGTGAGAGGTTGGAGGAGGGAAGGGAGAGAGCCGGCTTCACAGCAGAACAGGCCTTATTGAGATAAAACCGCTTACAGGCTGAGGCTTTATATAGGTTATTTTGGAGGGAAGTTCAAACTGTGGCAGATAGTTAGTTCTTAAGGCGGGAAAGTGGGGAGTCCTGAAGGTGGGGAAGGGGTTATCTAACCCTTACGGTTTGTGCCAGGCAAGATATGAGGGCGTCCCAGTAAGCCTTCACAAAACGGGGCTGCTTTCACTCTGGCCAGCCCTTTAACACAAGGCGGGGAGTGCTGTTTATGGGGGAAGGGTCTACAAAGCCTGCCAAGATCTCAGGAAGCTGGCTTTGTGAAACCAGAGGGGGTCAGTTTCAGTGAAACCACGTGAGGTCAGCTAGTGAAACTGGGTGAGGTCAGCTTGGGAAACCAGGTGAGGTCAGGTTGTCTCGGCCATTAGGTTATCTTTAGCACAGCACGGCCTATGCAAAAAAACAGACCAGAGAATGGCGAAGGGCAGCTGTCCCCTGGCGAGGGGTGGAGAGTTGCTGCATCTGGTCACTGCCACTGGGCTTCACTCGATCAGGTTATATTGTCCTAACAGTGAGCATCGATGACATTTTATTTTTTGCAGTCAGATTACAGTTAACCAAAGGCAGAGCAATATAATATTCACCTTCCATTTTTGATAATCCTTAGCAATCTAAAAATAGAAAACTTAAACTGGTAAAGGATATCTACCAGAAACAGAAGAGACATCACACTTAAGTGTGGATTGCTGGAACATTCTGTTAGCTGCTACCTCGCTGCACTCCTTGCTCCACCTGGACTTGCTTGTTTCACATAGGACTCTTAGGCAGTGTGTATGGGGCCTGGGGTGAACCCAGGGGTGCTCGACCATTGAGCTACTCCCTTAGTGCCTTTTTATTTTTTATTTTTTGAGAAATGATCTCGCCTGAATTGCCTGGGCTGGGATTACAGGCATCTTTGTTTGTTTTTTATGGTACTGGGGATTGAACCCAGAGTCGTTCTACCTCTGAGCTATACTCCCAGCCCTATTTTATTTTATTTTTTATTTTTTTTTATTTTGAAACAGGGTCTCACTAAGTTGTTGAGGGCCTCACTAAGTTGCTGAGGCTGGCTTTGAACTTTCGATCCTCCTGTTTCAGCCTCCCAAGTACTGGGATTAACTTTTAGACCATCAAGTCATGCTTTATTGTTAGAACTAACTGAAGAAAACTTTCACAAACAGGTCCATGCAGTTACTTGGGTCACTGATGTGTCCTTACGAGTATTTGGGAATGTTGATAGGGCCGGCCAGCATGAGCTGCAGCACTGGCCACTGGGATGTAATAACGTGGTCTGGTCTCCATGCTGATTTACAGGGCTTCAGGCATGAAGAAACATACTTGCTGATTACAATAGGATATAACATTTAGAAAAAAATGAATTTTCAGAATTAATTTTTGTACTCTTTGACCTTGTATGATTTTAGTTTCATGTCATAGCTACAAGTTATTAGCGAATACAGGACCGAAAGTGAATTTTAGCATGCTCAGTCCCTGATGAGGTAGGTCAGCCTCTCCCTTCTGTTTGGACCTGATGGCCGTTGGTCTGGTGCTCTGGGGCACGGTGCTGCAGACAGCTGGGCCCCAGGGCTCTGATCCACAGCAGAGGTGTTTGCTGTGCACACGGCGCACACGTCTGCCCCACTTCAGTAACCCTTACCGTTATCAGCTCCTCGTTCTGGATGGCAGCTCAGTAAACAACAGTGTTTTTACTGCCTTGTCAGCTGTTCTTCTTAGGTCTGTTAGGAGAAAAACAGCCACAGATACTCGTTCTTAGCAGAATTTTCCAGAATTTGAAGTCTCTGTGATCCTGATCTTTTGTTTCATCTCTGTTGCAGATGTTGCTGCCATAGCGTGTGGCCGGGAATTCTTGGTTAATTCCAGCCGGGTGCTCTTGGACACCATGTTGCAGCTGCTGGGGGACTTGAAGCCAGGACAGTGCACCAAGCTCAAAGTGTATGTGGATAACAGTGCACAGTTCCCGTCGATTATCTAGTACTTAGAATATGCCGATTGGGCCTCTCTAAGTAAACACAGTTGATTTGGCAATATTTCTAAAAAATAGGCTGGCCGCGAACCCGGATCCTCCGGTCTCTGCCTCCCAAAGTACTGGGATTACAAGCGTGCGCCACCACGCCTGGCCAGAAGAAACAAATTGTCTTGAGAATTTAAGGGGTACACTGTCTCTTAAGTAGTATTTTAGAAAAATAAGAAAAGACATGCTCTCACCTTAGAGAAATCAGTGAGTTCCAAATACTATGTTGTGACATTTCAGAGTTAATGTTAATGGTCTTGAAATGAACTTCAGTAGATCCTTGTTATGGCGGTACCCCACTTCCAGGTATCAAAATCTGTATTTGTTTTCTGTTGTCATGTAACAAATTATGACAAACTTAGTGGCTAAAGCAACACCTGTTCATGATCTCACAGTTCTGTAGGTCAGAAGTCTGAGTGGGCTTGGCTAGGTTCTCTCCTTGGGAGCTTCATGAGGCCAAAGTCACGGTGGTGCCCGGCTGGGCTCTTCTAGAGCTGGGGAAGAATCTGCCCTGGCGTTTGCAGGTTGCTGGCTGGTCGGGGAGGACTGCACCCTTCCCCTGGGGCCCCAGCTTCAAGCGGTGGTAGCTCACTAAGCCCTGCTCGATGGATGTCTCTTCTGTGCACAGAAGACTGCCTCTTCTGTGCCCAGCCAGGTGATGCTCACCTTTTTATGGACTTATGTTTAGATTATGCATACCTGGATAAACTTCTTTTAGTTAACGCAGTCTGCTGATTAGTAACCTTAATTACACCTGCAGATCACCATTGCCAGGTAATTTGACATGATCAGGATATGATATATTTATAATCTGGGGAGGAAGGGAGTCTTGGGGGGCCTTTTAGGGATCTGGTCACATCATTCATTCTGACTATGGTCTTTTACCTACTGGAGCCCTGTTTTTTTTTTTTTTTAATAACGTCTTTAAAATCTGTTCCAGATACTTCCAGCATCTATTTCATCGTGGCTTTGGTGTCTCTTGTCTTTTTCTCATGTAAGTTCATTCCTGTTTCTGTGTATGCTGAGTAATTTGGAGTTCATCCTGAGCATTTGGGAAATTTTGTTATGAGACCCGAGGTCTCCTTTAAACCCTTTGGAAAATGCAGTCATCCTTGTGGGGTTCGGATTGTGAATTCCAGTGAAAACCTTTTCCATGTTGTGTTTCATTGTCACTCCTGTTTCCAGAAGCCTTGATTTAGTCAAAACAAAGCACCGTTCTAGGGCCCTTGGATTTGCCCTCACCTGTACTTTTCAGGAAGACCCGGATGATGGTTCCTCTTCTTCAGTTCTGAGTCCTCTAGGTCCTCTTTATGATGAGATCCACACAGCACAGCTTGAGGTGCCACCATGAGTTTACACCTTTGTGGGGTCACTTTCCTGAGCCCCTATATTTCCACAGTGCTCCTGAAGCTCTGTAGTTCCCTAGGGTTCCGTCTTTCAGACCCACCTGGAATACTGGGGCCTGGTGTACCCTACTGTCCTGTCACTGCTGTTGCTGCTGTGGCTGCTCTACCCACAGCCCACCCAGCAGGGGAGTTAAGAGGCTAACAGAGCTGGGCCTGGTGGCATGAGCCTGTGATCCCAGTACTTGGGAGGCTGAGACAGGAGGATTGCAGGTTTAAGACCAGCCTCAGCGACGTAGCAAGACCCTGTTTCAAGACAAAAAATAGAATAGGACTGGGGTGTGGCTTAGCAAGCTCCAAATGAATAAATAAACAAATAAATAAAATTTAAAAAGGGTCATAGATCCTTCGAGGGTGGGGAAGAGTCCCCTCCTGCATAGTCTGACTTGCCTGGGGTTCCCAGGGTCACCACAGTGCTGACAGCAGACCCCGTTCCCTCTCCTTGAGCCTGAACAGGGGCCTTCTGCTGCGCTCTGTGGGCAGTGCCACTGCTGGGTTTGGGGCTGAGAATCCATGCCAGGGGAGCTGCTAGTTTGGTGGTTCTTAAAATTCTGCTCTCTTTCCCCAATCTGCCTGCTATTTTACTTTTCTGAGACCTCAAGTAGCTGCTCCATGTGTTCTGTTCAGAATTTGTTGCTACATTCCGTGGAAACAAATGGGATATGCTTACACCATCCCATCTGGACCAACTCCAGTCTGTTTTAGTATTTTGTGCTGATACATCTCTGTACAGAAGCCATATATATTACTATAATATGTATATATATATAGTTTGTTTTGGGTATAGTTTTGCAAATCACCTATGAATCTAGTTAATTCCATTTAAAAATGTTACATCAAAGCAGTTGTAACATTTGGGTCATCCTTTCCATGACTGATGGGCATTTTGGTTAATTTCAGTTTTTATGCCACAAATATAATGCAACAGTGAACTTCCTTGGCTAACCTGTGTGAGAGTTCCCAGAGGTGGAATGTTCGAGAAATAGGGCGTGCCCATTTTCAGTTTTATAAGATATGCTAAAGTATACACTTCCACCTGCACAGTGTTTGTGTTTCCTACATACCCGTCAGCACTTTATTATTACATTATCTGAGACATGCATCAGAAAGGGGGACAAAGAGTGGATAAACTCTCAGCCCTTAATTCATATTTGTTGCTAAAAGGCTTTTCCTACTCCTCTATTTTTACAGTGTATAGAATATGCCTTTTCTTACCCTCCTACTCTTAATCAGATCAACCGTAAACACCAGGTATAGAATGACATCAGGGGACATCATACGCTTTTGGGCCTTAAATCATAATTTGTTACCCACTAAAATTATTTCCTGGCCTTAATTTATAATCAGTTACCTGGTAAAATATTTTACTCTCTAGCCTTAATTCATCATCTTTACCTGCTAAGTCTTTCTACCTCCTCTCTCTTACAGTGTATAAATTGTGCCTTTTTTTACTCTCTCATTCTAAATTGAATCAACCATAAAGACCAGGTATAGGATGTTGCCAAGAGATACTGTAAGAGTCTCTTCCTAAAGAAACCCCTTAAAGAAATTATCATAGAAATACTGGACCCTTCCAGCCTCAGTCACTCAATAAAAGGCTGGGCCATTCTTTTGATCATAGCACTTTAGACTACTCTTTCCTTCAGAGCTGTCCCCTTCACCTGGAAGTACCCCACCCCAGCTTTGTCTGTATATTCGTGCTCACTGGACTTGAAGTTCGACATTGAGTCAAAAGCTCCCATATCACATGGATCTGTCATCCATCCGCCTCCCTCCCTCCCTGCCAACGTAGAATACCGGTGAGGACGAGACTCTTCACGTGTTGCACTGCTTAGGGTTTTCCTGAAGGCTACTTGTTCATGTCCTTCGTCCATTTCCTATTTATCCATCTCCATTTCACCGTGACATGCACAGTTATTCGTGCTATATGCTACTCTACTGCCTTCTTTGCTTCGTGGTCTCTACAAGGTCAGCGTTTATGGGCCAGCTAATGCCCTCCTCCAGCTTTGAGGTGCAGGCCGGGTCTCTGTAGCCTTTGGGTCCTCGTGCTCTCTGTCAGTTGCACTGGGGCGGGAGGACCTGCTGGCAGTCATTTGCCCCTTTCTCAGCAGTCTTCCAGCTTTGTGTGCAGGCTGCCAGTCTCTAAGGCATCTCCTCCTGATGGGCTCTGGGGCTGGTTGCCTCTCTTCTCTCCAGGGTGCTGCGCTCTCCTCTCCTGGCTGTTGCCTTTGAGCCCTCCTGAGCAGGACCTTTGCTGTGCTATAAATAAGCCTCTTCTCTTCTTGGCCTCTCCTGCCTTGACTAGCTCTCCTGGGGGGTGTCCTTTCCTTCACTTTGCCATTGAAGGTTACTCGTTTTTTTAGTAGCTGAGATGAGTTACCTTTTCCTAGTTCTCTTCTACTCTCAAGCAAATGAGAGCAGCAAAATGCAAGCTGTTATCTCCACTCCACCCTTCCTCGTCACTGTGCTTCTCCACTGTGGGGCACTCCCTCCCTTCCATAGACTGTCTTGTTGGCCGTCCCCTCCCTGTTTGGGTCTCCAGTTACTGGAACATCTTTGTGCATGATTCACTCAGCAACCTGATTTCGAGGTCCCTTGCCTTCCTCAGCTCCCAGGATTCACCGTGCTCTTCATTGTGGTAGTTGTCTGCTCTTGTGGCCTGCCCTGCCCTTGTCTCAGGTGAACTGTCCTGCCCTCAGGTGGTCAATACTCCCATGTGCTCAGCCTGCCTGACCAAGTCCTGATGCCCCTCAGTCCTCTGCCTTCTAATCACACCATCCACCCTTTAGCTTCCCGCCTTTTCCTCAGCAGGTACCATATTTCTTCCCATGTTTTCCAGCTTGGCCATACACCTTCTCCCTCCCTATAGCTGGGTCTGCTGTGAAAGTTCCCAAATGCGTGGCTCATGTAATTTCACCCTCTCCCAGACCTGAGCACCCCTTGGATCTTCTTCTGTGTCTTTTGGTTCCTACTCTTTCCAGTGTGGAAGGCAGACTGAGCACTCCAGCTGAGCCCCAGTCACCTCTGCTCTGCCTTCTTCAATGGTGGGTGTTGACTCCACATGGAGAATGGAGTGCGTGGACTCAGCCTGGTGTGCCCCTGATTTGTACCCACCCACCCTCTTCTTCCTGTTCTCTCGTGTCTGTGTGTGAATAATCCTCCCACCCCTGCTTTTGACTCGCTGTCCTCTGGGGCTTGGCTCACTTGGTTGTCAGCTCTTCCTTCAGCATGTGGAAGTTCTCCCTCTCCCCGGGCTCCTCAGCCTGTTTTCTCCTAGCTGTGCTATGACAGCCCCTAGCAGGGCCCTGGGGTCCACATCAAACTATTTGCTAGCCTTACTGGAATTGAGTGGCCTTGGCCTTACCCTGACTTGATGCATTTTCCCAGAATGAAGGGCTAGCTCAGGATCCCTCTTGCTTTTGCTTCCCCTTCAGGTCTCTGTGGGCCCAGTGGGTTAATAGTATAACAGACTTGATTCTACCACAGGGCCTTGTGGCCGTCTCCTTGGTAGAACACATAGGGCAATAAGTGGGACATAGTTGGTTCTAGGCCTCTATGAATTAGTTCAGTGTCATGGCCTCCCAGGCCATATAATTTCTGGCTAGCCCTAGTTTACTTGCTTTGTTTTGGAAGACCCTCTTTTTAACTCTCTAAATCTAGAAACTTCCAGCATCTGTTGGCCAGACACACCAGTTGAACCTGGCGGGCTCTGTGAGGTGCTTTGTGTTGCCACCAGGAGAGCTGTCTGTGTGGTGGTGCATCTCTTAGGCCTTGACAGCCATACCTTGCTGGTGACTTGTCACAGTCACATGAGCCACAGAACTGCATGCGACTTGGGCTCTGTCAGCGAAGGCTGGGTGGTCAGTGCAGTCAGCTGGTGGCAGGCCCCACAGGATCTTACTGCTCTTCTCCATGTATTCTTACTTAGTTGTTCAACCATGGGAGGACAAGCTTTCCCCATCAGTATTATTTTAGACCTTTCCCTCCACCTCCAGCCACTGGTTACCTAGGCTTATGCACACCGTGCCTAGTCTGGCCAGGGATCCCACCCTGACCTTGGGGTTGCAGGCAGAACCCAGAGCAGCATCCTGGTATTGAACTAGGCGCAGTGTGCCCTAAGACTCTTTGCAGTGGCTCGTCTTCTCCACTGCTGTCACAGGACCCTGGCGTTTCCATTTGACTCTTGATAAAAGCCAGGTAAATAGTTTTTTATTTTTTATTTTTCCACATTATACATAAGTAATTATTCAGCCTTTTAAAGGATTTCCCCTATTTTTTTTTTTTTTTACTTATTCACTGCAGCCAGGTAATATTTTTCTCACTGCCTGTGCTTTGTTATGATTTTACCAGTTCTTGTCAAATAGATCATAGAGGCCTTTTAGCATTTTAAGCTCGTTGCTCCTCAGGGTCAGCGTGGGGGTCAGACTTGCTGAAGGTGTTATTGAAAGGGTTGGCCGAGGGCTGAGTTTAAGGTATGTTATGGTAAGACATAGAATGTCCTCTGAAGAACTCATGTATTAATGTTCAGAGTTGATATAATTAAGTTATGAGGGTTGTAATCTCATCAGTGGATAAATCCATTGTGATGGATTTACTGGGTGGTAACCTAGGCAGGTAGGTGTGGTTGGAGGAGGTGGGTCCCTGGGGGTGTAGCCTTAGCGACTAAGCTTTTGTCTTTGAATCTCCTTGCTTGTGTGCTCTCTTGCTTTTGGGCTCTGTAATGTGAGAGCAGTGCATTTGCTCTCTCCCTCTTCCTGCCTCCCGCCACCATGCCCTGAGCTCTACAGACCATGAACTGAACCCTGAAATATCCAGAAATATGAGCAAATAAATATTCCTCCTTCTAATTTGTGAGGTGGTCAGGTATAGTGGATCACAGCAGTGAGAATGATGACTGAGACAGGTGGATCTTTACCTGGAGGGAGGAGATGCCTGATGGGAGATAGAGGAGGGCTCCAGGGAGGGAGTTAGCCCCATTCATGAACAGCCACTTGGTTCTCAGTACAACGCTCTCCTCAGATTTGGGGTTAGGTTGTAGGCTCTAGGAGGGAAGCAGCTTAGCCCTGTACCAAGCCTAGGTAGCTGGCAGTCCATTTTTACTGTCAGGGACCTTAGAATAAAAGTACATGTGGCCAGGAAGGGATGACAGTGGTTCTGCAAGGCCATTTCTAGTCCAGGGGTGGAGGATTACAGAAATGCTTTTCAGAGTTTGGGCTCTAAAGTCTTCAGGTTTTCTTTGCAGTCCACTTCAGAACCAGCTGTGAGCCTACAGGAAAGCCAGCCAGCTCACCTTCGTGAGCAGATGTCTGATTACCCTTGCCACCTCCCTGGGGCATGTGGCCCTGACCCATGTGGCTGTGTCTGCAGACCTATCCCTCCTGCAAGCTCCCGTCTTCCAGAGATAACTTGTCTGGGACGGTCAGAGCACATATTGTAGTTTTTGAAGATGCTTCTAGATGTGTTTCTACAAAATGTCTTTAGACAGTGGCAGCATTTTAGAGGCAAGCATGGAGAAGGAGATACAAAGGCCACTCCTTACCGTGAGCTGTGGGGGCATGCTTCTCTCCCAGGCCCTGTCATTCCGGGCAGCACAGACTATCCCCAGGCCTGGTACCTAGAGAGTGCTGGGGAGTGTTGTGACTGGGCGAGTGAGGTGCAAATGTTCACTTTCTGGGTTGTCAAAAGTCATACCTTAAAGTGTCACTGTGCCTTTTGGTGGCCTGATCCCTTCTTTACATAAGGACTGGTTTAATGCTAGTTGAAAAGAATCTTCAAACATGATTACATTTCTAAATGACTCAGTAAACGCTTCAGTAATCCCAGATAGGAAAGTTATCATTAAGGATGTTATAATTTTAGGACATTGGTTAATAGTTAAATGTCTTGATGAAGGAAGCACATTTTAAAGACAAATCCTAGATATTGTTCAAATTCTGAAGTTTAGAGTCCTCAGATTTCCAGATATCAACAAATGTCAATCATGCTTCTAAAATATCTACTTGGGCCTGTGAACTAATTTATATATTGTGTATATATATATGTATATATATTTATATATATGTATGTATGCGTGTACACACACACACACACACACGCATACACACATGGTAGAGCTTTCAGCCACCAAGATGCTTAACATCACTGTATTGGTCTAGTGTTGAGTGATAAATTGGTAGATGGTGCTGTGAACTTTTGTTTGTCTGAAAGGCATTTTAAGGGTTTGGTTATTCTATATGTATTTTAAAAACTCTATAAGTAACTTGATCTTTCAACCTTTTCAGTAAGAAAAAGGCAAATAATACACAAATAAGCAAAAAAGATAATCTGCCATTTCACAGAAGAAACAAACAGAACATAAGTTTCTTTTTTTTTTTGCGGTACTGGGGATTGAACCCAGGGGCGTTTTACCTCCGAGCTATACCCCTGGCCCTATTTTTTATACTTTATTTTGAAACCGGGTCTCACGAAGTTGCAGAGGGCCTCACTAAGTAGAGAGAGAGAAAGAGGGAGAGAGAGAGAGAGAGAGAGAGAGAGAGAAAGAGAGCTGAGGCTGGCCGCGAACCCGGATCCTCCGGTCTCTGCCTCCCAAAGTACTGGGATTACAAGTGTGTGCCACCACGCCTGGCCATAAGTTTCTTAAACATGGATACCATTCTTGACTTCCATAGTAAGCATCATTCTGAGATGATGTTTTATTCCACCTCATTGGAGACAGAGTCTGAGAGTACCCGCTTTGGGTTGCTGTGTAGCCATGGTAAAGCTTGCCCTACCCACCCTGCTGGGGAGGGCACATGGAGACAATTGGGCAGTGTCCACTGAGGTGTGTGTGCCCAGGATGGGGAGACAGATGACTACTCCTGTGAGGTGCTTCACAGAAAGTTTTATGTAGGAATACTACAATGCTTGTATAGAAAACATTATTGCAGAAGTGTAATAGCACAAACTAGGGACTTACCTAAATGTCTATGGGTTGGTGAATAGATGACTAAATTGTGATTGATAAAGAAGTGTGACACATGGGGGAATGTAGCCCAGTCGTAGAGTGCTCACTTAGCATGTACAAGGCTCTGCATTCAGTCCCTACCACTGTCAAAAAAGAAAAAAGCATTTAGTACCTGTTTTTAGCTGGTACACGTTTTTAGCATGTGTGGTAGCACATGCCTGTATTCCCAGTACTTGGGAGACTGAGACAGGAGGATTGCAAGTTCCAGGCCAGCTTCAGAAATGAACAAGACACTCAGCAACTTAGACTTTGTTTCAAAATAAAACAAAAAAGGACTGGAGGTGTAGCTTGGTAGAATGCTCCTGGGTTCAATCCCCAGTGCCCCTCCCCCTCACACAAAAAAAGAAGTGTGACACATCAGTGAAATTAAGTTAGAGCTAAACAAATCAGCATAGACAAATCTTGCCATTCGTGAAGATTATATGCAGTATTCTGCTATTGATACAGACATGCAGAGCAAAATTAAAAGGTATGTACACAGTGTAGGTAAAATATAAGAAATGCTCATTCATATAACTAATATAGCACACTGTAATCCCAGTACTTGGGAAACTGAGACAGGAGGATCGCAGGTTCGAAGCCAGCCCCAGCAACTTAGTGAGGCTCTCAGCAACTTAGCAAGACCCTGTTTCCAAATAAAAAATAAAATAGGTCTGGGGGTGTAACCTGGAGGTAGAATGGTCCTGGGTTCCATCTCTAGTACCACACACACAAAAAAGAATACTATAGTGATACATGCATATCCAAGTTTATAGTAGCACAATTCACAGTGGCCAAATTATGGAACCAACCTAGGTGTCCATCAACAGATAAATGGAAAATGAAAATGTGGTATATATACACAATGAAATTTTACTCAGCCACAAAGAAGAACGGAATTATGTCATTTGCAGAAAAATGGATGGAACTAGAGAATATTATGCTGAGTGAGATCAGCCAGGCTCAGAACGTCAGGGGTCATTTGTTTTCTCTCATATGGAAGCTAGAATGAGAATAGGAGCAAAAGGGGCTTCAGATTAATCAGAGAAACCAGTAGAATAGTGGAAGGGGATTAGGGGAGGAAGGTGGGGAAGGGAAAAGCAAGGATTGAGGAAGGGAACAGTTCAAATAAGGTTATTTCCATACAAGAAGTTTTCGCTACCAATCTCACATGTGTGGGGAGGGAGCAAGAGGAAGTGGGGTGAGGGGAGGACAGGTATATGGAGGGAGATATTCCAAGTGACGTGTGCATGCACGTTTGTGTCACTGACACTCACTATGACATACACTTACATTGCACCAATAAAAGTAATAAGAAAAAAAGACCAAGACCTGGGTAGTTGCTCTCCAGGATTCTGTTAATTCCACTTAAAACAGTTTTTGCCCAGGTTGTGGTAGCAAGCAGAAATTGCCTACTTTTTTTGTCACTGGGAGAAAAAGTTTGACTTCCTAGTATACTAGTTTGAGAGATAACATCTACTTTTAATATCTTAACGCTAGAGCAGTAAATTGGATGTCAGTCTTTCTTGACTCTACAATTGGAAACGATGCGTTATTTAAAAACATTTTTGGTTGAAATGGAAATGTCTAGAGAAAACATTTGTACAAAAAGCAGTCATTCTGGGTTTGTGTTCTGCTAACTCCTGTGTGACCTGGAGGCAGTGGTCTGTGGGGTAGAGCCTGGCAGGGACATGTGGTCTCAGGTGACACCATGTTTGCCCTAATTACATTTGTTTCATTTTAGCTTCTTAAGGATGACAGATTTTGACCAAATATGAAAATTTAAAGACATTTGTGAGTTGTGATTTGTTTTTTCCTCCTTAAAACTAAATGGCAATGGAGAATTTGAACTGAAGCTATTGCCAGATAGTAGCTTTGACTTTGACATCTATAGATGATTGATTTGTCTGTCTCCATATTGTAAAGCAAAAGTGGTCGGACTTTTTTTGGTAAAGGGTAAGACAGAAACTGTTTTGGGCTTTGTGGGCTGTGTGGTCCCTGTGGCAGTGATTTAGTCCTGCTGTTGTGATCATGAACTATAGGTTTACCTTTGAGGACTTCTGCTGTGTTTGTCATCTGAAGTAGGGGCCTTTCCATCTTTGGAATACTGATTAAGAGACTCAGTAAATCTAGTCACAGTGCCAGATTCTCCTCAGGAGCACTGGATTTGAGCAGCCCTTAATACTGCATCAAGTGGGTTACTAGGAATAGGTATAAAAATTGCCAGTGAAACTTGAAAGGACCTTTTGGAGGCTGAGGGTCATAATTGGAGAATTGAGGATCCCTGCCATTGAGGGCACTGCTGTAGCTTTGTCCTCTCTGGTTCCATGGCATTGCCATTGACTTTGAAAATAGAAACTCGGGGAGAAGGGAGACCTTGTCTCTGCATCGCGCCTGCTGAGGCTCTCAGTCAATGGCATTGATTGGCTGTCTGATACATACTGGGTGTTTACCTATCCGGTGTTAGTGTCCTAGTTTGTGAGATGCTAAAGACAAGCTAAGGGGCTTGCTTCTGAAACTAAGTTCAGTGGGGAAACCATATCTAAAGTTTTCTGTGGCATGCGTGTATACATGTGCTGTAGTTTACTTAATTAGTCCCTTACTAATGAACTGGATCAATATTACTGATTTCCTTTTGATCAAGGCTCCAGTATGTTTTGGCAGTATGTTACCAATTCCATTTTTATTTAAAATTTTGCGATACCATTTATTTTGGAATTTCTGCATTCATTTCTATTTTTAAATATATTGAATTATAATATTTAAAAAATTATAGCCAATTGAGCTTGTTGTCAATCCTTTAAATTTGTGCCTAAAGCAAGTACCTTCCTCTCTACATCCTAGCCATCCCTGTCAGTTAAATAGTTGAGGGTCTGTGTATTGGGCATTGCAGAAGATTTGCTGTGGGGATGCTGGGCTCTGCTGTCTTTTCCTGAAGAGAACGATGCTTGTCCTAGTGGGCCATTAGCTTCGCCTGACTCATGCAAACTCTTGCTCCCCAGGGTGGCAGCAGCCAGTACCTGTGCTTTGCTTCTCAGTTTGCAGCTCTTACTCCCTCCGTTACTGCCCGAGCTTCCGTCTCATACTCCTGTGGTTCTGAGGCCAGCCAAAGACCCAGGAGGCTTCTCAGGCACATTGTAAGGCTTCTCCTGTTCTGGAACCCTCCTTTCCGAGTTTCCTTTAACCTTCCTTGCATTTGGGAACCCCGGGTTCCACTGTCTTACCCTTCAGCCAGCCAGTCATGCACAGGCTTCTGAGCGAGGGCCGGTGCCCCGTGGTCCTGCCGAGTCTTGACATTGTTGTCCTCTTTATCATAAGCGGTGTTCTCCTCGTACAGGGTGCTTCTCTCCAGGCTCCACCTGCCTGTGGTCGCTCTCCAGTTTTCTTAAGTGGGTTCCTTTATTTTGTCCAGAATTCATAACTTTGTCCGATGCAGGTTACTCTGCCAATCACTGTAGCTCATTACTTTTTAGGCATTTAAGTCATTTTAGGATAAATGTGTGTGTGTTTTACTTTACACGTTTTATATACTGTATTTATTATTTTTCAATTTTAAATATTGTCCAATTTTCATCATAATTTCTTGACTTTTTATAGAGGTTGTGTGTGTGTGTGTGTGTGTGTGTGTGTGTGTGTGTGTTTGTGTGTTGCTGGTGATCAGACCCAGGGCCTCATGCTTGCTGGGCGTGTGCTCTATCACTGAGCTATACTCCCAGCTTATAGAGTTGTGATTTCAATTTTTCAAATGTTGTTTGGAGTTTTAAAACTTATTTTAAAAATTGATTTTTAACTTAATTGCACAAAGGGTCAAGTACTGTGAGAGATTTCTTAAAATTTCCCATTATTGTGGGCCAGTCGCCTTAGAGTTCTGTTAATTTGTGTTTTTATATATTTTTGAGGCTATATTATTAGATATGTGCTATGTTGGAAGAACTTCAAGTCACTGGCATTACTGCTGTTCCCACCTCTGCTTGCTTCTCTGTGCCCATATCACCCTCTACTCTGTGTCTCTTTCCAGCTCACAGTGTTCTTTTCAGATCATTTTCCTTTTTTTCTGAAGTCCGTCCTTCAAATTCTTTTAGTTCAGGTTTGTTTTGTGGGGGAACCCCTGATGTTTTCTTTGAAATATTTTTACTTTTTTGGTGGGTTAGTAATTTTAAGTCCGCTGTTACTTCCTCTCTACACGTGGAAGGTGTGCTTTCTCTGTTTTTTTTTTTTTTTGGTCCCATTTTTGTTGTTGAGAGCCCAGTTTTCAGTGTGATTGCCCCTTTGTCAATAATGTGTCTTTTTCTTTGGTGCCTATAAAATCATCTTTCAGTCTTTGGTGGATTGTGCTGTTTAGGTTTGTATTTGTCTTTCTTGAGATTGTGCGCCTCCTGAACCTGAGGGTTTATATGTCCTCGTTTCTGGATGCATCTTAGCCTTTGTCTTTTGAAACACTTTTTTCTCCCCCATTCTTCCTGCTCTTTCTTTATGGAGTCCTAATTGGAAGAATGTTGAGCTTTCTTACTCCAGGCGCTCTCATCCACCTTTGTTTTGTTTTCTGTTTAGTATTTCTCCTTTTCCATGTGTCCAGTTACCCTAGAATTTTACAGTTCGGTTATTATAGTTTTCATTTTGGTAATTTCTGTTATTTTTAATTGCCTGGTCATTAATAATAATAGCACTAGCTTATTGATTGTGTTTTAATTTTTTAAATTATTTTCACCTATTGGACATAGCTGTTTCCTCTTCTGCAGTTGATATTTATGGTACCTGAGAAGGTTCTAGTCCGGGCTCTATCACCAGTTCCTTGTGCTGTTACTTGTATGATCTTAGTTTTTTTTCCCTATGAGTTTTACTGTAGTTTCTGTTATGAACTCACATTTGTTAGTACTGTATTTGCGGGGATTCTTTGAAGACTAAGAGGAGGATTCTTTCCTTCAGTATCCAGGAAGCTGGGGGAGCTCCAGTCCAGGTCTACTTTATAGTCAAGTTATTGGCTTGTGGAGTTTTCAGGCCTGCCAACAGTGCGAATTCATGCCAAGCTTGAACGTTTACTCTTTTTCTGGTTTCCTGCAGGGCCTGTGATCTGAATGCTGGTGTCTGAGGCTTTTCTTTCTTTCCCTCCACATGAAGCCACTATAATTGAAGCTCCAGGCTTTCGGAACCTGTCATCTTCTGCACTTACCTCCTACTTTGTTCCTGGTCAGGGATGTTTCCCTTCGTTTCTTGCAAGCTCATTGGTTATTTTAAAGGTTTCACAAAATACTTGCCTAGCCTTTTTTGTTGCTTTGCAGTATGAGGGGCCTGGAATCTCTGTATTCTGCAGCATTTTTAGAAACCGCAGTTCTATAGTTTCCAACTTCATTGGTTTCTGTATTGCCAGTTGTGGTTCATTTCCTCGGACAGTGTGTAAAATTCTGTGTTGGGAGCCAGGCATGGTGTGCATACTGCCGGAGCCCACCGGCAAAATCGATCGGTCCCTGAAACGGGGAGTGAGGATTAAGAAAAAACAAGAAAGAGAGACAAAAGATGATTTCGGGAGGGCTCTCAGTCACACACTGCAGCAGCCCCGACTTTATTCAGCCCAGCCCTTAAATACCTTTTCTGAGCATCAGATCTTTACAAAGATAATCCTAACAAGCGGATCAACAATCATGATAACAATCAGCACCCTTTCTCCTCCCTAGATTAAGAAACGGTCAACTCCCTCTTCTGAGAACTTCCTTCTATTATATCAGCAAATCCTGATCAGCTCATTTGGTAGAGCTTTTACCTTCTTAGGCCATTTATGCAACTTAGAGTCTAAAGATAAGAGAATGATTCCTGACAAGCAAATCCTGATCGGCTCATTTGGTAAAGCTTTTACCTCCTTAGGCTGTTTATGCAACTTAGAGTCTGAAGCCAAAGAAATGGCTCCTGACAGCATACCTGTAACCCCAGTACTTGGGAGGCTGAGATAGGAGGTCTAGGGTGTAGATCAGAGGAAGAATGTCCTTGGGTTCAATCTCCAGTACTAAAAAAAAAAAAAAATTCTGTGTTGCAAAGGAGACTGCTTTGTTGTTTGTTTGGGGGCAGTAGGGGGTTGTGATAATCAGTATCCTGGCTATAGGTTAAGCAGTCTTGTATGGCCTGCCCTGGCTGCCTGATGTCACATGCCACATTCATTGAATGAAAAGATGGTATTAGATTTTAGATTGCTACATTGGGCTTTGAGAGTACAGTACACTTAGGAACTGAGGGTTCCCTGTATATAAATGCAGGCTTGGTACTAAAAGACATAAGTAGTCAATAAATATGGTGTGTGAGGTTTCCTGTGGAACCCTTTTTATCTTTATGTCTTGATTATGTGAGCCTATAAAAGGTGACATTGTGCCAGGTGTGGTGGCGCATGCTTGTAATCCCGGTACTTGGGAGGCTGAGACTGGAGGATCACAGGTTCGAGGAGCAAGTAGTGAGACTCTTATCAATCTAGAGAGACCCTGTTTCAAAATTAAAATAAAGCAGGGCTGGGGGTGTAACTCGGAAGGTGGACTGCTCCTGGGTTCAATCCCTAGTAACACACACACACACACACACACACACACACACACACAGTGGCATTGTGATATCATTGCTGAAGTTTCCTATTCTCTTGTGACCTCTCCCAGACACATACTGCTTTCATGTGCCTTACGCTTAATCTGTGTCCTATTCACATGGTAGAGTTGGATACCTGAGGTGGGAGGAAGCCTCTCGACACTTTCAAGTCCTTTGAGACAGGAGATGGAGTTAGGGTAAAATACAGCATGGGTAGACCTGCATGTCAGTACCGTTTTCTTTTGTATTTCAGGTTAATGCTGATGTCCCTCTACAACGTGAGCATCAATTTGAAAGGCTTGAAATATATCAGCGAGAGCCCTGGCTTCATCCCTTTGCTCTGGTGGCTTTTGAGTGGTAAGGTTGCACAGTTGTGTCCTATGCCTCTACAGCAGGGGAAGTGTTGATGTGTTAGAAATTAGAAGCTATCATTTCAAGGTATTAGTCTTTAAAAAATGACTTCAAACTTGAGAAGATTCATTGGTATGCTAAGTGGTTTTTGGCTCTGATCCTTAAGAATTGCTTTTTTTTCTTTTTTTGTGGTACTAGGGATTGAACCCAGGGGTATTCTACCTCTGAGATACACCCCCAGCGCTATTTTTTATTCTTTATTTTGAGACAGGGTCTCACTAAGTAGCTGAGGCTCGAACTTGCAATCCTCCTGTTTCAGCCTCCCAAGTACTGGGATTACAAGCATGTGCCACCATGCCTGGCTATCCCCAACCCTTTTTAAAATTTTTTGTTTTGAAACAGGGTCTTGTTAGGTTGCTGAGAGTCTTGCTGTGTTGTTGAGGCTTACCTGGAATCTGCGATCCATCTGTCTCAGCCTCCCAAGTACTGGGATTACAGGCTTGTGCCACCACACCTGGCAAGTATTGCTTTTTTTTTTTTTTGCAGTACTGGAGATTGAACCCAGGGGCATTGTACCTCCGAGCTACACCCCCAGCCCTACTTTTTTTTATTCTTTATTTTGAAACAGGGTCTCACTAAGTTGGGGAGGGTCTCACTAAGTAGCTGAGGCTGGCCACGAACCCAGATTCTCCGGTCTCAGCCTCCCAAGTACTGGGATTACAAGCGTGCGCCACCACGCCCGGCTCCAAGTATTGCTTTTGATTTAGTTATGATTTACTGGTGAGCTATGACATAGAAAAGATTACATTATAAAATAGCATCAAGCCGGGTGTGGTGGTACATGCCTAAAATCCTGGTACTTGAGAGTCTGAGATGGGAGGATCTCAGGTTCCAGGCCAGGCTCAGCAATTTAGGGAGACTCTCAGCAGCTTAGACCTGTTTCAAAATAAAAAAATAAAATAAAGTGTGGCTCGGAGGTAGAATGCCCCTGGGTTCAATCCCCAGTACCGCAAAAAAAAAAAAGCCCATCTTTACTGCTTTGATCCCACTTTCTCCTTATTACCAAGTAGACTGAAAGTTTTATCCCAATTTCAAATATGCAAAAAATTTGACTTTCCTTATTTTTCATAATTCGAGTCTGTTTTTGAGCTTCAGTTCTACTTGGTGGTGTGAATACTTATTTTTCTAATAGCTTTGTCAAGATATGATTGACACGTA
>PVJS01021357.1:0-31592 GCA_004027185.1 Glis glis
TTCCCTCCCTTTCATGCTCCAGATAGTGATTGAGTCTTATAGGTTTGTGTATGTACATCATGTGCTATAGTTTGTTTCCCTCCACTCCCCGCCCAACTCCCTCAGTTAGGTCACCTTCTTTGTCCATCTAAAGATTTCTTCTTCTTCCTTTCTAAGTCCCTTCTACGTTCCATTCTATCTAGCTCCCACAGATTAGGGGTGATTACTCTTCTCTCCCTGCCAGAACCATTAGTGAGTCTTTTTCCAGATCACCACCATGAAAACTTGGTGAGGTTCTTGGATGTGAAGCCCATGCAAGGGTGGTTGTAATCCCACCTGCAATAGTGTAGTCTCAGGAACCTTATTATATCACACTATTCATTCTTAGCATCCAGCCTGATTCAATTGACTTCTCAAACTTATCATTTAGGGATCATTTATAGCTCCAGCAACTTCTGCTCTTGATGATGGATCTCAGCTGTGTCTCTCTTTCTATATGCATCTGTCTCTCTAGAATTTGGAGAAATGGCTTGCCCTGATACTTCATTTCTCTGAGGGGGGCCAATAAAATCATTGATTTTTACTTGTTTAAGGTTTTTCATGTGGTAAGGACATGAGGGATACATTTAAAGCTCTTTACATGTTGGAGTTGAAACTGGTGGCCCTTTATACTGCATTTTCCTTGTTGATTGAGTTAATTAAAGAAGGAGGCTACATCCTTAGGATCTGGAATACTGAATGAAGAAAAGTAAAATTCAATAATTATTATTGGTTTAGTAAATTATTTATTTGAAGTATGCATTATCATCACTATTTTTGTTTTGTTTTGTTTGTTTTGGTACTGGGAATTGAATCCAGGGGCATTCTACTTCTGAGCTATGCCTCCAACCCCCTTTAAAAATATTTTTAAAAATTTTGAAACAGAGTCTCACTAAGTTATTGCATGCTGACCTTGAACCTGGGATCCACCTATCTCAGTCTCCTAAGTATTGGGATTACAGGCATGAGCCATCATGCTTAGCTCCATCACTATTTTTTAAAAAACAAAATGGAAGTTCAGAGATTAAGCAATTTAGCTTATTAATAAAATAGAAAGTTTATTCCAGGCAGGAACTTTGATCCAAATTTCATATCCTTCCTATGAAACAGCAAACCATAAAACTTCTGTAATTTAGTGTATATAATATTGCACTTACTAAGGGCTATATAAATTGATAGGTAAGGAAAAATGTATACTGAAATTATGATGACTAAATTTATAGAAGTTACTTATTGAATATATTTTATATACATAATTAAACTTGATTGATAGAATGTAAGTTATCACATGAAATGAAGCCAGGGAATAGTATAGGAGGAGTGAAACCCTATTTTTAAATAAAAATAATTCCATCTTGTGTTTTTTACATCCTGAAAAGCAGTTCTAGGGCTCATGTAAGAACAACATGAATTTCAGCTCTTCTAAGAACCATAACCAGGGCATTTATTCTTATGTTGTTATCCTGCCCTGTCTATCTGACCTGTCTTCCCTCCCTGTCTTCCCTCCTGCACTGTGGGGTCCTAGAAATTAGGAGCCGTATTTTTGTTGTTGTTTGTGTTCCTTTTGCATTGCCATAGATGTCATCTTTAAAAAGGAAGCACTTAGAAAGGGCGCTCTGAGACTCTGAGAGAATGGAAGCCTACAGCTTATGCAGAGTGGTCTGTACATGAGCGGCCCCTGAGAAGGAGCTCACACACACACACACACACACACACACACACACACACACCAGCTGAAACCACAAGTTTAAAGAAGGACAGTGCTAACGAAGAGACGCTCGATGCATCAGATGGTTTCAGAAGTCAATGATCCAACTAAGTCCTTAAATTAGCTAATAATGTGAAAGCTTCCCAATGTGTGGCTGTAGTAAAACAATTCCAATGTTTTTTGGGGCTTCACAGTCACAGCGTGCGGGGCACAGAGACCAGACTTCATCATCCTCCAACAAAAGCAGTGGGAGTTGGAGATGGATTTGTTTTTCTCATCTATAATTTAATGTACAACAGAAACCCAGAGGAGAGCAATGTGGACAATTATGTGGACACTGCTTGAAGCTGGGCATGTAGTTTATCTCCCGTGGACCATGATGTTGCTTTCCTCAGCTTTTGGGCTGTAATCTTAGCGATGAGGGCAGCCTGGGGGCGTGGTGTGAGAGGCCATGAGGAGACCCTGGAAATTTGGGGCATAGTCTTTGAGTTCCTCCACATGGCATTCTTTGTGGTGAATTCCTTCTGCCCTCAAAACCCTTAGTTTCTGCCTCCTCGTAAAGAGTCACTTCTTGTCTCTGACCATACAATAATGTGCACATTATGTCTCCGAAGCGTGGCTATGAACTAAATAGAGAATAGAATTGTAACAGACATTTGGGGCTGCAGCATGAGGAGCAGGCTATCGCTGGAGCCTCTGTACTGTAAACTATTTTCCACAGTGACAAGCTTTCTAATGCTCCCTGGAAGATGACAATTCAGCCCCAACTTGAACAATTCCTATGGCGGGGGAGTCCTGAATTACAAGTCACCATAGTAATATTTCAATGTAGCTGGAGTAGCAAGGAGTTTGTGGAGATCAAATCCACCTCAGTAGAGGAAAGAACCCACTGAGCTTCCTTAAGGGAAGCTAGGAATGGCCAGTTCCCATGACTCTGATGTTTGACGTGGACGCTGGAGATTAAAAGGCGTTTCATATGAATAGTCTTGCATAGCATCAGTCTTGCATAGTATTCAGAGATACTAGACCAGGTCCCGGTGGGCTCATGGTGACAGAGGATGAGCTCAAATGTGGAAAGCAAAGGCTTAAAATAAGATGGGCATGGTGGTGCATGCCAGTAATTCCAGTACTTGGGATACTGAGACAGAAGGATCACAGGTTTGAGGCCAGCATTAGCAGCTTAGTGAGGCCTTCAGCAACGTGTCAAGGCCCTGTTTCAAAATAAATTACAAAATAGGGTTGGGGGTATAGCTCAGAGGTAGAATGCCCCTGGGGTCAATCCCCAGTAACTCCTCCCCCTAAACACACAAAGGCTTAAACTATGAATGAGGGACTGGGAAAAAAAAGACCAGAAGGCCAAGGAAGTCAGGGTGAGTCAAGACAGTGCAGCAAAGCCAGCCAGGAGTCCAGGGGCCAAGGCATTGTTAATATTCTACCTTAATTTCCCACGTGGCAATGACTCCCATCTCATGGGCATTTATCCTGGCTTAATTATGTGGCCATGTGAGCTGGAGGTAA
The DNA here is from genome assembly GCA_004027185.1 of Glis glis. NCBI lineage: Eukaryota > Metazoa > Chordata > Mammalia > Rodentia > Gliridae > Glis > Glis glis. The sequence goes on from PVJS01021357.1 coordinate 3,245, forward strand.
GAAAGAAAATCTGCCTTGTCTAGTCAAGCAATTGGCAGAGGGAAAAGAGATTCCTTCTTCCTAGAAATGCATAATGTGGCTGCTGTGGACCTAACCAGTGGGCTGTTTTCCCTTGGAAACGTGGTCACCAGGGCTACTCCATAGTGCTTTATACCACTCTTTCTCCCTACAGACTTTTTTTCTCTTATTTAAGATGTTGCAGAATCCATTAATTTGATATGATGCAGGTTATTATAAGTAATATTTCTTTCCACAATAACTAGATGGAAACCATTAAATTTAATGTGTTGGATTTGGAAAAATTACTTCCTCATCTTCTCCAACTAATTGCACATTACAAGGTGTTAATCACAAGTGTAAATACAATGTCGAGGGAACTCAGGAAACAATACAGTTGCTTTTTTTTTTTTGGTACTGGGGATTGAACCCAGGGAGCATTCTACTTCTGAGCTACACACCCAGACCTTTCTATTTTTCATTTTGAAATAGGGTCTCACTAAGTTTCTGAGGCTGGCCTCGAACCTGTGATCCTCCTGTCTCAGACCCCCAAGTGCTGAGGTTATAGGAGAATGCTACCATGCTTGGCTGTAGTTACTTTTAAGAGGAAATTTAGAATATATTTGTGTTACTAGGGTTGTGTTTTGATGTGGTTTTTCTGTGATGTCTCTTTTTTTCTTGGGTAAAAAATTCATGTTGTCCACTCTAGGTTTTTAAAGCTGATTTTGGAGATGAAAGAGACCCAGCAACACACAAAGTAGGTAAGCGACCAACCTAATTTCCTTCTCTTCGACACACAACCAACTAGAGGCAATAGTTGGCAGGAAACACGTTTTCTTTTCTTTTACATAAGCCATCTCCATACATTCTCATTATCTTTACCTGTATTCAGTGAGCTGAGAATTCCTTAGGCAGTTTTCAAGTGTGGAATGTGCTTATTGTGCTAGTGCTACAGAGTCCTGATAATTTCATTTCAGTTATCACCGGGTCCCAGCATTCCCCTCAGAACACGTGGGGAAGGAAGACCTGGGAGCTGGAGGAACAGTGAGGCCAGTGGGTAGAATGCACTGCCAACAGGCTGCAGGGTAGATTGCTCAGCCATGGCAACAGCTCTATTTCACTGCCATCACATGGCGTCCAGTATTTGGCCAGACATTAATGTATGTGACAGACAGATCTGCCTTACTTGGCTTAACTTAATCTGTTAAGCAAATATGTACCAAACTTCTATGAAGCTGTATGTTGTGCTAGTTATCAGTACAGAAAAGGCAACACACAAACAGAAACGTTCTATGTGACTAAGAGTGAAGTGTAGATCACTAACCAGGGTTAAGCAGCCCTAGTGCCTCCCATCAGGAGTGGGGTCCTGAGTCCCGGTGGTCCACGGCCCCTTGACAGGGCAAGAGCAGAGCTGGAGACACTGTGGCTGGCCAGACTGTGGCTACGTAGAAAGAACACCAGTCTGAGCGGGTTCCCTCTTACTGCCACAGATTAGTAGTGTAGTCGACTTTGGGAAGATGGTTAAAATCTCCAGGCTCAGTGCTCTCATCCAACAGACAAAGAAGTCTAAAGAGAACTTAGCTAGTTTAGCTCTAAGATTCTATCAAATACATATGCACATACATAGATACATACATACATACATACACACACGCATACATACATGTGCATCTTTGGTCTGTAACTAGTATACACAAAATGCCAAAACAAAGGGTCAAAGTATCTTCTCTCTTATATTGGGCCTATTGCATTTCTTTCTCACTTTTTTTTTTTGTGGTACCAGGGATTGAACCCAGGGACATTCTACCTCTGAGCTACACCCCTGGCCTTATTTTATTCTTTATTTTGAAACCAGATCTCACGAAGTTGCAGAGGGCCTCACTAAGTAGCTGAGGCTGGCTACGAACCCGGATCCTCTGGTCTCCGCCTCCCAAGTACTAGGTTTATAAGCGTGTGCCACCACGCCCGGCTCTTTCTCACTTTTCATCATTTTTTCTGCTTCAGCTCTGTCAATGTTCACCAGTCATAGCACAACTTTACTTTGCTTAAAGTTTGTCTTCCTTTTAAGTCTTGTTTTGTATTATATATTTTCCCCTTTTCCCAAACAGGGAATCAAGAAAGGAAGAAATTGACATGGCAAAATGATATATTTTGGTTAGCAGTTTTCTTTAAATTAGATGTGTTAAAGTCCAGACTTTTCATACCCAATTTAATACAGTCACTTGATGTCATTTTCAATCTTGAAATTCTTCCCATTTCTTCCATTTTAAAAATTGAGAAGCTAATTTCTTGCTTTTAAAAATTAATAGCCACTAATTGGAATTACAATATAGGCAAAATAGAGAATTATTATGAATTGATGATGTGGCTGTCTTTTAGGGAAAATGTATGAAAACCCTAAAAATCAAGGAAGGATTTTTAACCCCCATTTTTCTTTTAGGAAAATTTTAAAAAAATTTTATTATTTTAAATTGTTTTATTGATACAGAAACAAATTCACACACTTAAAACAAATGCTGGAGAAAAGGCACCCTTTTCAACAAACGGTATTGGGAAAACTGGTTATCCCTTTGTGGAAAAATGGCATTAAACTCCAACCTCTCACCCTGCACTCAAGATGGATCAAAGATCTGGAAATTAGGCCAGAGACTTTGAAATTACTAAAGGAGAGCATAGGACCAACACTGCAACATATAGGTAATAATAGAAACTTCCTCAATAAGATCCCAAAGCTTAGGAAATTAAAACAAGAATTAATAAATGGGATGGCATTAAACTAAGAAGTTTCTGTTCAGCAAAGGAAACCATCAAGAGTCTAAAGAGAGAGCCTATAGAATGGGAGAAAATCTTTGCAAGCTACCCCTCTGATAAAGGACTAATATCTAGAATATACAAAGAACTTAAAAAACTCTACACTAAAAAAAAAAAACCAAATAACCCAATCAAGAGATAGGCAATTGAACTAAATAGACACTTCACGAAAGAAGAAATACAAGTGGCCAATAAATATATGAAAAAATGTTAAACATCACTAGCAATCAGGGAGATGCAAATCAATACTACACTGAGATTTCATCTAACCCCAACTAGAATAGCAGTCATCAAGAAGTCAAACAATAAATGCTGGCGAGGATGTGGGGAAATAGTAACTCTTATACACTGTTGGCAGGATTGCAAATTAGTGCAGTCGCTATGGGGTTCAGTATGTAGATTCCTCAGAAAATTGGGAATGGATCCACCATACGATCCAGCTATATCACTTCTGGGTATCTTTTTAAAGAGATCAAAATCAGAATATTATGGTAATGTATGCCTATCCATGTTTATAGCAGCATAATTCACAATAGCCAAATTATGGAACCAACCTAGATGTCCATCAACAGATGAATGGATTACAAAATTATGCAATATATATATGCAATGGAATTCTACTTAGCAATAAAGAAGAATAAAATTAAGTAGTTTGCAGGAAAATGGATGGCTCTGGAGAACATTATGTTAAGTGAGATTAGCCAGTCACAGAAAGTGAAGGGTCCTATGTTTTCTCTCATGTGGAAGCTAGGGAGTGATAGGGATACCAGAGGGACTCCAAATAATGGAGGAGAAACCCCAGTGGAGTGAGGGAGGGGGTCTAGAGGAGGGTGGTAGTAGTGATGGGAGAGAGAGAATTAATGAAGGAAATACTTCCATGGACATTATGTAAACATGTAAAATTATCAATGCCAATCTCAATATCATGTTTGGGGAAGGGGAGGGCGTGGGGAGGGAGCCAGCATGGGGGAAGCTCACCGAGTGCTGTGTGCATGTATATCCCTCTCACCCTGAACTACATTATAATGTGAGACTACAATGCACCAATAAAAGTATATTAAATTATTTTATTAGTGCATTGCAATTATATATCACAGTGAGGTTCAATGTGATAAAAACATATATGCACACAGCTTTTATTTATTTATTTATTTATTTATTTTTGCGGTACTGGGGATTGAACCCAGGGGCGTTCTAACTCCACGCTACACCCCCGGCCCTATTTTTTTTTATACTTTATTTTGAAACCAGGTCTCACGAAGTTGCAGAGGGCCTCACTAAGTAGGAGAGAGAAAGAGACAGGGAGAGAGAGAGAGAGAGAGAGAGAGAGAGAGAGAGAGCTGAGGCTGGCCGCGAACCTGGATCCTCCGGTCTCTGCCTCCCAAAGTACTGGGATTACAAGCATGTACCACCACGCCCGGCTGAAGCTTTTTTTTTTAATCCCATTTTTATAAGCGATTTCATGGTATGAAATTTACATATGGCCAACAGATGAAAAGAGAATATGTTGCCAAAAAAAAAAAAAACAGACAGCTTGATTTAAAATACAGTTAATTCACTGGTAAACTTTTGAGATATCATAAATGATCTCTGATAGCAGTGGGGGATATTGTAGAAATGACACCGATTACATGTCAAGCGTTGCCACCTCTAATCTGGCACTCAGTAGCACTGTGTGTCATTAGGACAGTCACCTCAATTCCCTGAAACAGCTGTTAAGTGAGGATAATACCTACAGTCCTGGTCTTCCACGCTGTAAACACCATCTCCATGCTTCTGTGGTTGTAAGTGAGGCCTCCGGTTCCAGTGGAGTCCACGGCCCTCTCAGCTGCCAGGGTGGGAGCCGCAGACTCTGCCTCTCACGTGGCACACTGAGAATGGGAGATGCCACTGGACAACTTGAGAAAATGCAGTTCTTCCACCTATGCGGACACGTGTAGGACTTACTCATTGCCTTGGAGGAGGAAATCGTTATTTATCCTTTTCCCTATTCTCTTTTTTTCATAATTACCACCAACTAAAATATTTAAAACTATTTTGTTTATAACTTCTCATAGGCTTTTTCCTACGTATATATTCTTTTTTATTCTTTTATTGGTGCATCGTAATTATACATCATAATGAAGTTCAAAGTCATACCAACAAGCATGCACACAGGTCTTGGTGTTTTCTCTCAGTTCCCACCCAGCTACCCACCCCTCCTAGCACAGAATAGTGAGACTGGCAGTGACACCTTCACACATGGGCACAGCATAATATGTTTCTCTCATCAGTTCTTCCTTTCCTCTGCCCACATGCCTCCCCCATCCCCTTTTACTGTTACACTGATCACTCTCAATTATCTACAAATATAACTGAGACCATATTATCAAGGACACAGATTTTACATTTTGAAACCTATAGGTCAGATGGACATTTTATCAAACGTACAGTAGCTCATCCTTTATCTTCAGTTTTGCTTACCATGGTTTCAGTTACCTATGATCAACCATGGCCCCAAATGGAAAATTCCAGAAACAATTTGTAAGTTTAAATTGCATGCTATCCTGAGTAGTTGATGAGATCTCCTGCCACCCTATTGTGTCCCACCTGGGACTGGAATCGTCCCTTTGTTCAGCGTATCCACTCTGTGTGCACTACCTGCCCGTTAGTCGCTTAGCAGCCATCTAAGGTTTTATCAGGTCACCTGCCATGGTATTGCAGTGTTTGTGTTCAAGGAAGCTTGTTTTACTTAATAATGGCTCCAAAGGGCAAGAGCCATGAAGTGGCAATTCAGGCAGGGCAAAGAGAAGTCATAGAGTGGCTCCTTTAAGTGAGAATTTGAATGTTCTGGACTTAGTAAGAAAAGAAAAAAATCATATGCTGAGGTTTCTAAGGTCTATGATAAGAACAAAGCGCAGCATACGTAGGGCTTATGGGCCTCCACTGGAGTCTTGGAATGCATCCTCTGTGGATAACAGGGGCCCCTGTATATGAAACATCTTCGTTTTTGAGCTGACCTTCACATTCTCCACAGGCTATTGTGGTTGAATCAAGTCCTAGCTAGCTAGTATATATGGGCTTCCATATCCATGAGGATTTCTCTGGGGAGAAATTGTTCAATTTGTCTCTTTAGTGAGGAATACAAAATTACTTAAAAATCCCCTTTGGCCTTAGAGTGAAGATATTGAAATGGCAGAAAAGGATCCTTGGGTCGGGTGTGGTGGCACATACCTAAAATCTCAGTTCTTGGGAGACTGAGACAGGAGGATTGAAGGTTCAAGGCTGGCCTCAACAACTTGACGAGACTTTCAGCAACCTAGCGAGACCCTGTTTTAAAACCAAAAATAAAAAGGGCCAGGGGGTGTAGCTCAGAGGTAGAATGTTCCTGGGTTCAATCCCCAGTAACACATACACATACACACACACACACACACACACACACACACACACAAGAACGAGAGGGAGAAGGAAAGGGAGAGGGAGAGAGATGGAGATAGAGATAGAGATATAGATAGAGAGATAGAGAGAGATAGAGATAGAGATAGAGATAGAGAGAGAGAGAGAGAGAATATGAAACACAGTGAGCCTGGAAACTTAGGCTCATTGCAGCCTCCACAGGGGTCTGGGTGACACTCTTGGATGTCCCAGTTTGTTGGTCCCTGTTCTTGTCCATCCCTCAGGAGTCTCAATGGCGCCCCCATTTCATAATAGCAAGCAGTGCAGCCTTTGGTGTCAGACAGCTCAGACTACTCTTTCCCAGCCTGCATACCAGTCATGCTGTAGGCCTCCCTCAGCCTCGGTGTCTTAACCTGTAGAAGGGCCCAATCATGGAAGCCACTGTATGATTTGCGGGAGGATAGGTGGTAGCGTGAAGCAGTATGCCTGATGCCTGGTGCACGTTCAGAGCTCAATACTATTAAAGACTACCTGGCTGATGCTATTGTTGCTATTTTCTTTCATTATCATGATCCTTAAGTTTTTCTGGGTCTCTCACTCTTTCAAACACTCAAGAACTTTCCCTGCTCCTGGAATTTTGGATAACTGGGTGACCCAGCATTTCACATGGGCATCATCTTTTAGGGGCAGCTCATAAGAGAGGCACAGAAGGTTCCTGGTGGCTGCCATGAGCCCAGACACCTTCTTCATGGGACTATTCTTGCAGGTGTGCTCTGTGTTTCAGAAGCATTGTTTTAGAAGGGAACGGTGACGTCACTGCTCAGACTAGAGGTCAAGGACCGGCCCATTGGCTCTCTTTCTACTGCAGGCCCTTCTCATTCCTCAAGTGTCCCCTCTGGCAATCCCATCTATCAGCCATGCATTTTTGAGAAGTAGCATTATGGCAGCACATTTTATCTTGAAATAAGATCATAAAAATATGATGGAGCCGAAAGCTACCATTGAACCATTGGGCCAACAGGGCTGAGACTGGTTTTGAGTAATCCGGAAAGGTGTAATATGCATGGTTGCCCTGGATAACTGTGAAGCCAGCAATCCAATTTCTGCTCACCTTCTCTTCCTGAGTTCAAACCAGAGCCAATTTCCTTCCCCTTTCCCCAGTGGCGTGGTTTCCAGTCTTCTCACCACACTGGCTTTCTAATTAGTCTTTACTCCAGATATAGTTTGGGCAAAATAGAGTGCATGGCCTCTGCCGTTACTTAGGAGTGATATATCTCTGACTGCACGGAAGACAACATTAGCATTTAAGTGATGTCACCACCTACTGAACCCACTGCCAAAAAAGTCGGAGGTCAGTGTGGACTCTGTTTCAGTCACTTTTCCTCTATTGTGCCCTGCTATTGATTTCTTTTTTTTAACTTAATGCAGGCCTTTCTATTAATGAGAAAAATGCTTTTTGACCTGTAAAAATTTTACTGGTCACTTGTAATAACATCTACCTTCCGATCCCTCACAGCACATCATGCTGAACTTAAATAGGACCTAGAACTCGTAAGTAATCCCTGGCAGTGAGTCCCAAGACTTACCCTCTTCCAGTACAATGCTTTACATACAGAAAATAAATAAAGACACATTTAGCTGTAAGCACCACACTAAATGTGAAGTTCTGAGAAAGGCTAGGCACTCTTCACTCTGTAAACGATTTCACTTTAGGACACAATACAACGACACAGCTTGTCATTTCTTGACATAGAATCAATAATTAGATTGAGAACATTCAATTTGCATGCAACTTTCAAGAATATCTTCCTCTAATTAAAGGAGAGCCTTTCCCTCTCATTCGGACCCTTAACAACTGACTGTTTCATTTAGAGTCAGCTACCAGCTCCTCACCATGGTGCGGAAGGACAGCAGGGTGCTGCAGGGACTTGCTCTGGCCTCCTTCGCCGGCTCTATCTCTGGGCTCTCGATGCTTCCTCGACGGTGGCCATGGTGCTTGTATTTTGTGAGCATGCCATGCCCATTCCCTTTCCAGGACCCTGCCCGAATTGCTCTGACCCCACTCTTTGATTAGCGACTCACTTATCATTCTGATTTGGGTCGAGCCAACCCTTGAAGGGGGCTTTCCCCAGGCCACTATCTAACGGTACCTCCCCATTTACACCCTGTCCCCTTTAATCTCCCTTCTAAGCCATAACTTTGACTTGCTTTCCACATAGAACTTCACAAAGGCCACCCGATGTTTTGCTTGTTTCCAGGCAGTCCCTATTGATTCCTGTTTTCCTGGTATAAATATTTTTAATTACTCTCCAAAGTGTTCTGGTTTAAATACTAAATTACAGTTATCATATTTATCACTTCCAGAAATGATCAAGTTTATTTTCCCACACATACTTTAAAGAATTTTATTAGTGCAGTAGGATTATACATCTTAGAGTCAAAGCGATATATTCATATATGCACATGACATCTCTTGGTGTGCTACCCTCTTAACCCCATCCTGCCACACCCCCTCCTTCCTCCCTGTATATGCTAGTAAGGTTATCAGTAATCCCTTCATCTACGGACATCATATTATTTGGTCTTTTTTTCTCACTCTTCTTACATGTATGTTTACTAGAATATAAGGGGCTAATAAAGAACAGGGATTTTTGTGAAAGGTATTTATTTGGGTGCTGGGAGACAACAGTAAGTAGCAAAATTGTAAGAACTTAGTAAATATTTATTAATCTCACCAGTTCAATAAACGGATTACCAGCCTTTATAGAATGCCTTTGTATATAGATTCATGAAAGGTCTTAAGTAAAAATTTTGGATCGTTTTATTTCATATTTATTTGGACTCATACCCCATATAATGTATAAATAGGGATGAACCCAGACTTGTTCAGAGGAATGAGCTTGCAAAATAATTATCAATACTTTTATTGAAAAAGAACTCTGTTTTTTGTATTTTTTTCTGGTACTGAGGATGAAACTCAGGGCTTTGTGCATGCTAGGCAAGTACTCTGCTACTGAGTTCCATCCCCAGCCTCCTGTTTCAAAAAGTACTTCTGCATCAGGGTGTGGTGGCACATGTCTGTAATCCCAGCACTTGGGAGGCTGAGACAGGAAGATCACAGGTTCAAGGGAGTCTCAGCAACTTAGTGAGGCCCTGTTTCAAAATAAAAAATAAAACAGGGCTGAGGGTATAGCTCAGAGGTAGAATGCCCCTGGATTCAATCCACAGCACCAAAAGAAAATACTTGTAATACATTGCAGGATCCTTCTTTTTTTGGGTGGCACTGGGGTTGGAACCCAGGGGCATTCTACCTCTGAGCTACACCTCCAGCCCTATTTTATTTTTATTTGGAAACAGGGTCTTGCTAGCTAGGTTGATGAGAGTCTTACTACTTGCTAAGACTGTCCTCAAACCTGCGATCCTCCTGTCTCAGCCTCCCAAATACTGGGATTACAGGCATGCACCACCACCCGGGGCTTGCAGGACCCTTCTTAAAGAGAGCAGTAACACACATTAATGGTTAAGGTCCTTTCACTTGCCTTAGCACAACACAGTCAAGAAAATTTATGTCTAATGGAAGAGATAAATATTATCATTGAGTCAAAAGGTCCCAGGTTCTTCAACAATTAAGCCAGAATAGTTCAAGCCTTTTCCACTTTGTTTTTGAGAACTGAAAAACACAGAAACTTGAATGAATCAAATCCCAGTAAGAGACAAACCCTTCCTAGAAGAGCAGGCATGTGACTTCTTTGTATCCTGGGCAACTTCCTCTTCACCCTGGTGTGTGGTCTGGCTGCTGTGATCAGCTTTTCAGAACACCTTTCATCAGCTGTGAGTGGGCTGACAGGAGAGTTTGGAATTATGAATTTCTACAGTCATCGAGCAAACACAGATTTTGAAGACTGAGTTCAGTGGTAGAATGCCCCTGGGTTTAGTCTCCAGCAACACACACACACACACACACACACACACACACACACACACACACACACGACATAAGAGAGATCCGAGCAAAAATCAACATAATAAGTACTGGACAAACATCAGAGAATCAAAATCAGAAGTGAGCATGTTAATAAGAGTTATAAAATTGATTAAAACCAACAGGCACAGAGCAATCAACATCAGCAATTTCCCCCCAGCTTGTGGCATGACTATTCATTTTGTTTATGATATGTTTGATGATGGAAAATTGATGAAGGTCAAGTTAATATGTTCTCATCTTGTATAATTCATGCTTTTTATGCCTTCTGTAAGCAAAGATGAATCTGAGATAGGTTATAGACTTGAGAGCAATAGTTAGAACTTTAAACTTTTAGGAAAAAATTGTAAAGATATTTATAACCTATTCGCAATGCATATGTCTGAAAATGACTTGTACCTAGAGTATATAGAAAGTCCTACAATGATAAAAGTCAATGAGAAAAGAAATCTGTGAGTCAAGTAAAGAATGGGCAAAAAAAATTGGACATTTTGCCAAAGAAGGTGAATAAGTGTCTGATATGTGTACATCGTTAGCCATTAGATAAAGGCAAATTAAATCAGCCAGTGAGGGGTCCCTTCATATCCTAAACTGCTGAAATATAAACATCTGGCAAAAACGAATACTGTCAGGCTGTGTGAAGTGGTAGAACGTTTTGGGCAAGGGATGTGACAGTTTCTTGTAAACATACCTCCATCCTGTGACCCAGAATTCTGCACTTGGGATTTACTTAAAAGAAATGAAAATGTATGTTCACAAAAAAACTTGATCACAAGAGCAGCATTTCCTTTCTGAGGAGGAATGAACACACTGTAGTGTATCCTTATGATGAACTATTTCCCCACAACAAAAACAGTTTGTTCATACAGTGCTACACGTGGGAAGAATCTCAAACATATTGAGTTAAGAAAGCCAGGCACATAAGGGTATTTATTATAAGATTTATAGAAGGGTAAGATTTATTACACGTTATCCAGGTATGGTGGCGTATACCGTAATCCCAGAACTTGGAAGGCTGAGATGAGGATCACAGGTTCGAGGCCAGTATTACCAACTGAATGAGACCCTTAGCAACTTAGTGAGACCATGTTTCAAAAATAAAAATAAACTAGGGCCGGAGGTCTAGCTCAGAAGTAGAAAGCTCCTGGGATCAACCCCTAGTAGCACATATACACACGCACCAAGATTTATTATAAGTTCTAAAAGGTTAAAGTCTATGATGGCATTGGTGGGTGGAGTTAATGGTAGTAGTAGGAGGATCTTTTGGGGATTGTGGTAAAGTTTGGTATTTGAATTTTCTTGATGGTTACATAGATGTATACAATTAACAGACTCAATAAGCAATACTTAAGATATGTGCATTTAATATATAAATATGTATTTTCATGTATTTTGATACAAAAGAATCAATGAAGAAAATGTTTAATTTTCAACAAGAAATGTAGCTAGAGTCTACTGAGTACCTGCCATTTAATAGTATGTGTAGAGTGCTGTATCAAGCACTTTCACATGATAGCACTGTGATAGTCAATCTAGTTTGTCAACTTGACTTGATCGTGACACACACAAGATCATGTGACTTTGGGTGTGTAACAGCAGATTAAACAGAAAGCCTGCCCTGAATGTAGGCAGCAGGATTCTGATAGGTGCAGGGCTTAGATAAAAGAGGGAGAAGCCGCGTAGAGTGCTGCGCGACTCTTTCCGAAGAAAACGTATCTGCTCTCGCCTGAGATCGTCGGCCTCCGGCTCATAGAACTGGAACTTCGCCATTTCTCTGAAGAGCTTCTTGATCTTCTGCTCTCGTCTGAGATCGTCGGCCTCCAGCCCTTTGAACTGAAACTTCACCATCGTTTCTCTGAAGAGCTTCCTGATCTTCACATCTTGGACTGGGACTGAATTAGTGGTTGCTCCGATCCTAAGACTCCGGCTCTTAGACCGCTCGACCAGCTACTGGTTCCTCTGACTCTCCACGTGCAGTCGGAACTTGGGACTACATTGCTTCAAACTATAAGCCCATCTGATAAATCCCTTTTTCAAATATACTCATTCTGTGAATTCTGTTAATCTAGTGAACTCTGTCCAATACAAGCGCTAATTTAATTCTCATCATGAATGTATCCCATTTGTGACGTTCCTCCCAAGCTGAGGGGATGGATGGCTAACCCTAGGTGTTGCAGGGCTAGAGTCGGGCGAGACCGTGGCAGGAACCAGCTGCTTCATCTCTGTGGCAGAGATTCCTGCTAACTCTCTGAAATGCCCATTTTCTTCTGAACCCTGAACCTTGGCAGCTCCAGATTGGAATAACAGCCTTGAACGCACGATTATAATTTCTGCTGCAATTCATGCATTTAGAATTCTGAGTTAGCTCAGAGTCACCCAGTCACCTGAGCGAAGACATGCTCTTTGCTGTCACGGATGGGTGTGTGGGGCGTCATCATACCCGCCCTGGCCCCCATCCCAGCGTCCGCAGTAGATGCTGCAAGATGCCTGCAGCACCATAAGCCTCTGACAAACATAGTGTCCACCACTTCATATTGTTCTGTTTACGTGGCTGCCTCTGTCATGCATCTCAGGGCTCTTCTGCTCGTGGGTAGAGAAGCAATTCTCCTTCATCTTGCACACGCGTGTGGACGAGTGTCTGGAATTCAAGAGTCAGTCCGTGGATATTTGGGCAACATGGCCAAGCAGATAGGACAAATGCCTTAGCAGAAACTGTCTCCTCACCACAACTACATTGAGACACTGATATAAACTATCTCGAAAACAAACTTTAAGACGGAGCCAATGATATTAAAAATCAGATTTCCACTGGGCCATCAAATACAGCCTGCTTAACCTCCGTGTCACATCCTCTGAAAAGATCTTCCTGAATGGGAACCTCCCTGCCGACCCCAGGTGTACCCAGATGCCTCTCACCTGTGCTCTAGGGCTACCCTGTGGGAATCCATCATTGATTTTCTACACCAAATAGCTCTTGCTTGCTTGTCTGTCGATGCACTGTACGGGGCAAGGAGCACAGAAATTTTGTTGTACATGCTACAGGACTTTGGAGAGTTCCTGTCACCTTGAGTTACTCAATGAATACTGTTGAGTGAATGCAACTTTTGTGTTGATTGTTCGATGCATGCACATCTCTGTAAATGTGAAATATGTATAACATACATTCCTATATTGAAACTTATCTATCCATTTATTGATTGTGATTTTTGTGTCTTGTTTAATAATTCTTTCTTTACCCCAAGGCATTCATTATCTTCTCTTTTCTTCCAGGAGTTTAGGGTTTGCTTTTTACATATTGATATTTAATTCATCAACTTATTCTTTTTATTTATGGCATAACATTGCTTTCAGCTCTTTTGCGTATGCATAAAGAATTTCCCCCACTCTATTTATTGAACAGCTTAGCCTTTCTTCTCTAACTTGCAATATAATTTATCAATGTTCTATGTATGAACAGGCCACTTTCTGTACCCTTCATCCTTTTCTATTGCATGTGTTGGCACAGAAACCATAGCGTTTTAATTGTTACAGTTTTATAATAAATCTTGATACTCGGTGAGAGTTTTTTTTGGTTCTGTTTCTTTTCTCTTTTTTGCCTTTCTTGCTAGAAGTTTCAAAAAGCATATTTTTTTGTTAAAACTCATTTGTCTCTTTTAAAAGTTTTTATTGATTTATTATCTGTTATGTACACCCTGTTTTTAAAGTTTAGTCTGGTAAGTTTTTATCTTGAGACACTTATTTTCAGTCTCTCCGTGTTATTAACGCACAAATTTCCCTTTTCGTTCTACTTTAGATGACTATAATGTGGTTTCTTTCTGTCATTCATTTTTAAATATTTCAACATTTCCTACGTGAATAACTTATTAACTCATGAGTTATTTAAGAGAGTCCATTTTTCAGTCTATGTTTGTTGCTTATTTCTAATTTCTTGAAATTTTGCTACAAGAATCTGATAGGAATACGTAACAGTTACAGTCCTAACAGGAAAGAGATGTCACATTCAAATCAGGCAATTCAGGAAAGGTCAATGAAGAGGCATTGAAAAGTGTCAGGAGGGATACAGGAAGACAAGAGGTGGTGGTTAAAGCATGCCAGACATATCAGCAATTGGGAGCTATTACCACCCTTGGACCAAGGGATTACAGAGAGGAAAATTTGACAAGTTAGAGATGGCCTCTGCTGCTCTAGGAGGGGCTTTCTCTGCAGGAGTTGTGGCCTTGGTGGGAACTGGCTTAACCTTTAGCAATCCGTCATAGAAGAGCCCAGGGAATAAATGCTCCGATTTCATTCTTCCACAAACCAATCTCCTGCCAATGTTTCCATTCATCTAAACTACCCAGAAGACACCTGGCAATGGAGCCATTGACGATACCCATAAAGTTTAGCCTCCCAGGAGACAGAGCAGGTTGGAGGAAGCTAAAGAATGGATTTGGATGGTATATCGGAAGTGTCCAGAATGGTCCTACCTTTTTATTCCCTCAGAATCTTCTTTTATTTATCTTTTTTTTCAAGTAAAAAGCAATCGTATTCTCAGCACAGAGACCAGAAAGCCCTGTGAGCTGTCATATCAACATGGAGTGCCATAAATACCTGGAATCATGACTATTAGCCTCTAAGTCTTCCCAGTGTGCCAGTAAGGTAACTACTCATTGCTGAGAACCTGGATTTCACTGGATGGCCCCTGTTGCCAGTGTTTACATGGGAAACAAGTGTCCTCCTCAGTGCGTCCATTCTGGGAGTTAGTTATCCATACATTTCCTTCTCAGACTGCTATGCCATTTATCTTCCAAACTTCTTATTTTCAAGCATTAGAGCAGGGGCACAATCTGATAGTCTGTGCCAATGAATTGGGAAAGTGCTTTGTAACTCGGGCCATCTCAGTAATCATGTTATATAAGTGTGCCCACATAGTCCATATGCAGCCTCCAACATGCAAAAGTCCATCAGGACTTGTGTTTATGTTTTTGAAATGTGTGTTGCATAAGGTTGCATTCTCTCTCTCTCTCTCTCTCTCTCTCTCTCTCTCTCTCTCTTCCCTCCCTCCCTCCTTCTCTGATATTTCAACATATCTCAGATTTCTGGATCTCTAGAAACATCATCAACATGGCAGGTCCCAAAACACCATGGGGTTTATCTCTCTCCTTCTTTTACACATGTTGCTTCTTCTCATCAGATTCACTTAGCAAAAATTTCATTAGTGCCACTATGAATGTGAAGGTATTTGAATTCCTTCTGGTTTATCTCAGGATAAGGGCAGGAGAGTTGGCATAGCCATGTGATAGGATCAGGAGGGTGTACTGGTGCCCTTATCATGTGAAGGCAAACTCGTTTGTTTCTGAAACTTGTTACTGATGTCAATGGGGAAACATTATATGCCAGGGCACAGCTGCACACCAGGTGGAAGGGCAATGTAGATTTCTTTCGGTAACGATGCCACATATGGAATCACAGCTGTATGGCTGTCCCCACCTGGTTACAGTCATTTGCTGAGACTTCTGCTTTCTGCACCATTCAAACAGTCAAGGAAGATGAGGTGTGCAGCAATCTCTGCCCTGTAGACTCTGGCATCACTGAGTCCTAAATGTTGCCTAGGTACGTGGCATTGCTTTTGAGATAATATTTTGGCAGAGGGGAGGCATTTCTAGGGCCACCTTCCTCTTAGCTTTTCCTACCATAATATTCTTCACTCCTGAGATTGACATGGGAGCTGCCAGTTTCCAAGCACAACCTACTTTCAATATCTGCTCCAGGGTAGGGGAAATGAACTCACAAAGTGACCGTTAGTCTACTGGACACACTGTGACATGTAGTCCAACAGAGAAGATTTACCTCCTGAGCTCCATAAGAAGGGAATGAGAATCGGGATCAGTTGAGGGCTAGAATCTAATAACCTTCAGAAGTTTCTGTCTTTCTTTTTGATGACTACTTGGAGTAAGTCATCATCTTTGTGAAATGGTTTCTAATCCCATTGTTAAGGTTTGGGGATAGTTTCCTAGTGTATCTGTGTGATCACAGATGTGCAGGAAGGTAGGGGAGACAACAGAGAGAGAGAGTGCCTGAGGCTTTACTGAATATCTCCCCTGTGAGTATTGCCAGCCTTTCTCCTAGACTGGCTCCTCAAAGGGGCATGACACCCTCAGGTGGGCTCCTTCCCCTCCCCATGAGCAAAGAGGGTTTGCCAGGCCCAGGCAGGTGCTTTGGGCATTTGTAAGAACAGGTGGAAAAGGAGAAAGATGGGCAGGACTGAGGCTGGAAGAAGAAAGAAAGGACATAAAGAATGGGGCTATGTCTAGGATGAAGAACTGGGAAGGAGAAAGGAATGAATCCAGCGGGCAGGTTATTTCGTCTGTTTGAGAACATGGAGATGGAATGAAAGAACAGTACTGAGGAGGGGATGAGAGCAAATGTGGAGACAAGAAGTGTTACTAGGGACTAGAAGTTAGATTATCGCTAATAACCTTTGAGGCTTGCCAGTGAAGATAAAAAATTCCTTTTTTTAAATGAATCCTTCTCCAGTTCATATAATGCTCTTAAAAGCATCTGCAATGGGGATTTCATGATGTGAACCAGATGGATTATGGCTTCAGTAGCACTCCATAAGCACTCCACTTGTATTCACCAAAGAACCCAGGGAACTGTCCATCTCTTCTTTCCCTTCTGGTGGATGTAGAGAGGGTGGCGCTGGTGAGCCTCGAGTTTGCCACCAGGAGGCAGTGTTGTCCACCTCCAGCACTTGGCCAACACAGACTGGGAGGTCCCACTGTGGGTGGGACCTGGGGGAAGGGTGTGTGTGTGTGTGTGTGTGTGTGTGCAGCTTGGAATTAGAGTTTATTGATAAAAGAGAGGAGATAAGTCAGGAGTTAGGATCTTATTCTGTGAATACAGAGACAAATGATATTTAATGGAGTTTCTTTAAGAAACGCAGGTGGCTACTTCCAACACTGGTGGATTCCAGGCAGGTGTAGAAGAACTCCTACCTCCAGGGGCTGCTATTTGGCTGGTTTTCCAGAAAACATCTGATGCTCAATGGTTCAGTCAAATGAGTTCTTGTGGGCAGGGGCTCCTGTCTGTGTAAGGTTTGTCGAATGAATGATTGAACAAAGTCTGACCCTTGTTGAGACACTCCCTTTGGAGGCTAGTCTGGGTTTTCACATCAGCCCTGCAACCTTAGCTGTGTGTCCGGGAGGAATCATTGCTTCTGTCTGAGTCTGGGATCTCTGTGCGTGACATCACAGTTTAATGTACAATTTAATTCAACGGAAATGCCAGACCACAGTTACGGATATGTGGTTTTGAAAGGAAAAAATGGTCATGAATGAGAAGTCCAAGTTTCTTCTTTTACTGTTTTAGACTCTTTAAGGTGAAATTTGTATGTGAAGCCTCTTAGAGAGTTGCCTGATGAACCTCTAGGAAGTTTAAAATAGTAACAAACTGTTGTCTGAGCTGAGGATACAAAACACCCGCAGAGGCTGCCCACTGATTAGTGCCTGGACAGCAAGTTGATGAGGAGACTCCCCTGCTGGTCAATCAAGGTGGTCACACAGTGAGCTTGATTTCATGTTGAAACTCCCAAATTCTCCCTGAGAGCCTCGGGCCATTGCAATGCCAGATTGTAAGATTTCTTTCCTTCCTTCTTTCTTTCTTTCTTTCTTTCTTTCTTTCTTTCTTTCTTTCTTCCTTCCTTCCTTCCTTCCTTCCTTCCTGTACTGGGGATTGAAGCCAGGAGCATTTTACCTCTGAGCTATACTTTCAGCCCTTTTAATTTTTTATTTTTGAAACAGGATCTCACTGAGTTGCTGAGGCTGGCCAAGAACCCGTAATCATCCTGCCTCAGCCTCCTAGGTACTGGGATTACAGGTAAGCGCCACTGCACCCATCTCAGATTGTAAAATTCTTGAGGGTAGGAACCATGCTTCGTCCACTCAATAGCTCTTGCTCACTCTACCCTAACACTACATATATTTAATCTCAATCTGTTCCTCTTCTTTTCCTCACCATACTTCTATTCCTCACCATCATGACTATTCCATCATGACTAACTATTCCACCATGACTACCTCAGTGTTTTCATATCTCAAATTTTTTTGGGGGGGTCTGGAACATTGGACTAGCTTACAGGCCATTTATAACCCTCTATTCTTATTCTTCTAGCCCCTCCAAAGTTCTGAAACATCTTTGTATCTTCAGTGTCTTTCACCACGTTGGCTAGATAGATCGTTCAAACACATGTTTGTGAAAAGAATTAGACAAGGGAGTGGCCCAGAAGCTGTGCAGCCCAAACAAGACTGCAACTCATGAGACAAGTCCAACCAAGAATGTTTATTATGTTGTTCTCTGGAGGTGTATGCAAATACCTACTTTAAGGAACATAGGTATTTATATAAGCACATGCTTCAGTGAAATCACCTCTTAAATACATTTTAAGAGAAATGGTGTCAGACTTGTAAAAAGACAGAGCAAATATTACTTTCTAAGGTTTTAGTTGCTAGATGAGAAGATTGCGCCGTAGAGGGGAGCAGCGACAGCCAAGGTCACGTAGCTAATGCGTGGTCATGCTCGGCAGGATATTGGATCTCTCAGCACTGACTGTATTACCCTTTTTCCATCTGGCCTCATGACCTGTGGAGTGTATATCTGCTCAAGGATGCAGATAATGTGCAGTTCTGACCCCTGCTCCAACAATTGATGGGGTAGAATCCTTTGCGTTTGGGCTTAGGGAAGACAAGTGCTAACTGGTAGAATTAAGTGGTTTTAAATGCATTCTAAGATTCTCCACCCAGAAAAAGCTACTGACAGGTAAATAAAATGAATATGGAAAAACCTCTTCCCTGCTGATGAATAACACATTGCTTTTGGGCAAGTAGGTAAATTTAAGGAGATTGTCTTTCCCATCTATGCTTAAAAAGTTTAGCACATGAATAATTGAGCAACTTCCTGGCACACTCAATATTTATTTATTTGCAAGCCTGCTTCAGGCAGAAAAAGAGAAAAAAATTTGAAAACAAGCTTTGCATTAGGTAGGAGTTTATCTGTTTGCCAGAAGATTACATAATTATATTTGCCAAGCAGCATATTGGTATGTCTTGCTATTTTCTTGTTGATATATTGATGTGAAATATATTAGACAAATTGGAAAGGAGAAGGGTAAAAATTTCCTTCTCTGTGTGCATGTGTGGGCTGCAGGAAATTAGAATAGAACTTGCAGAAATCTGTTTGCACATCCATTACCATCTTTATCACAGTGTTCAGTTTGCTATTGTGTTAGAATAATGTTTTTTTTTTTTTTTTTACCTGCCTCTTCTTTCCGTGGAGGCCAGCAGGGGACAGAGAGTTGCCCACGTAGTGAATACTCAGTAAGTGTTGAGTAAATGTTTTCCATCTCGAAATGTTTGTAACATTGCTTTATTAACTCTAAGCCATGCACATGTAAAGAGGTAGCGGGTATAGCATTTGTCCCCAGGCTAGTGGTGGGGCTGCGTGGGGTCTCGTTCATAGAAACTAGCACTGCCTGAATCTGCTAGTCTTCTAGGTGTGTCTTGGGTCTGACGATGAGCTGAGGTCAAACTTATATGAGGAGGAGAGTGATTTCTGGTAATGTTAATTAAAAGATTCAGGGTCCAGCAATTCCACTATTAGGTATGCATTCAAAGGAAAGGGAATACGTTTGTGGAAGAGGAACTTGCAGTCTCAGGTTTATTGCAGACCTACTCACAATGGCCAAGATAGGGAACCAACCAAGGAGTCCATCCATGCATGAATGGATAAAGAACGTGATATTCATTCACAATGGACTATTACTCCACCATAAAAAAGAATAAAATCTTGTTCTTTGCAGCAACATGGTGAGCCTAGAGGATGTTATGTTAAACAAAATAAGCCAGGGCTAGGAAGATAAATACCTCATGGTCTCACTCATGTATGGAAATTTAAAAAAGTTGATCTCATAGAAACAGACAGTAGAATAGAGGTCACCGGAGGCTGGGAATGGTAGGGGTGATAGAGAGGATACAGTTAGATGGGAAGAATAAGTTCTACTGCACATCAGTTGACTACAGTTATCCACAATTTACTGGACATTTCAAAATAGCTTTTGAATGTTCCCAGTGCAGGAAAAATAATGTTTGCAATGATGGATATGCTAATTATCCTGATTTGATCTTCAATGTTTGTAATTATTATGTGTTGACTTAAAAAGACAGGATTCTGGGGAAGTCAACATTGGGAATCTATGAAATGAACCCTGCACATATAGTAACATATATTATAAACAATGTGTCTTATTCAGACCTGGAAGCTTCATCTATCATATATTGACTTCACATTAACTGAATAGATAGGTTTTATTTATTTTTTGGTTCTGGGAATTTTACCAGGGGCATTTTACCTCTGATCTACACCCCTAGCCCTTTTTATTTTTTATTTTGAGAAAGGGTCTCACTAAGTTGCTGAGGGTCTTTCTAAGTTGCTGAGGCTGGTCTCTAACCTTCGATCATCCCGTCTCAGCCTTCCAAGTACAGGGATTACAGGCATGCACCGCCACACCTGGATGAATAGTTTTTGAACTCCTTTGGGCTAGGCACTGTATTCCTCGTATAGGAATACAGCAGGGATCAAAAGAGGCAGGTATCTATGCCCTTGTGGGGCTTTCATTCTGCTGGGAAAGATGGAGAATAAAAAACAGTGGCATGTGCAACTCCACATGAGTGGAGGGGCATGAAGATTCACTGTGGGATGCAGCTCATTCCCCATGAGAGGAGTCTGTGAAGCAGGTAGGTCACCAGCTATCTTTCCAGATGGGAATTAGCCTCACTAAGCCTCAGGGGACTGTATTTCTCCCCAGGAAGTCATCAGAATGGCTGCACTTACTGAAACATACATTAGCAAAATGAATCTGCCTCCCTTAAATAGTTTTAACCAAATGCAAGTTATTTTTTTCTTCATAGGAGGGTGTTAAAATAGAGATCTGGTACTAACTCAGTGCTTTGTAAGCAAACTTAAGCAAAAAGGTTCAGACAGGAGAATATTGTTGGTTATACTTTGACATCACATACTTCTCTCATATTGTTGGTTATACTTTGACATCACATACTTCTCTCTTCTTCCATTTCATATCTATCTATCTATCATCTATCAATCTATCATCTATCTATCTATCTATCTATCTATCATTTATCATCTATCTATCTCCTATCTCTATGGATACATCCATCCATCCATCCATCCATCCATCCATCCATCCACCTATCTTCATCATTATCTATGCACTGCATGTCATTGCTGTGTTGTAGGTTACCACTGGAAACGTTGACGCTTGACTCTGTTCTTGGAACAGGTGTTACTTTCCATTAAGCAAACATTGGCACATTTGACTTTTTCCTTTAACCTGAATGGTGAGATTTTTGAGAAGCATGGCTTGAGAAACAGAATAGGAGGTGTATGAGTAGCTTTCCCTAGCAATCATACTTTCTAGAAACGTATTTTGGCCAATTTTTCTTCATCCCGGCCACCCTCATTCATGCATGTCCCTCCTCTGTGTGTATGTAGGGGTGGAGTGAAGGGGTATGTGGGGAGACTGAGTTGTAAAGATGCATCTGTATGTGTTCTTGCCTGAAGGTGTACAGTTGGCTCATGCACAGTCAGAGTGGAGGCAGACAGGATGGATGGAGTGAGTGACTGATCGATACGATACCTACTGATGGATGCCTGTCATGTGAGTCTCTGACTCCTGCTCCCCCATAGTTGATTCCTGGTCCTAGCAGTGGCCTGTTCCCCCACAACTTCAGTTTTACCAGGATGTACTCTTTCTCCTTCTTGTCCCACTGGGCTAGCAACGCTCACCCCCTCCCACTGCTGGTGGTCTGTGGGCCCTTCAACAGCCTCACCCAGTCTCTGTACATGGTCCCTATTGCAAACTCTCTTCAGAATCCCAGTTGAACAGACCGTCCATTTCCAGCCAGATCCTGACTGATACAGTAATATATTTAAATAAAGCGCCTACACAATATTTAAAGAAAAACAGGATGACGATATAATTTAGGAATCCTGGTTTCTCTTAATCATCTTAAATGTTGCCTCAAGGAGCCCTATTTTCCTTCTAGCTTCAAGCGTCACTTCTTTAAAGTCACTCTTAATCTCTTGATTCCAGGTTAGAGATTCTATCCAGTAGCTGTGGGACTGTGCACACAGCACCCCAGCTTCATAGAGACTTGCACTCTTCCATTCCTCCTTGCCAGTGCTGAGAGGTGAGACAGGTTCTCTCTGTTCCTATCAGAGCACCAGCCGAGGACTCACAGGCTCGTGAGAGAGTGAGCTGGAGGCACAGGGGCAGGTGTGGCTGACTGACTCAGGGAAACAGTGCTGAGAAGTTGGGTTGGTGGCATGTTTGAAGGAGGATCAAGGAGAATTCCAGAAACAGCCTGTCTTTCTCTTGTCACAACCATGACCCCTTCTGCAACCAAAGAAGAGGCTTGCAGGAGCACAGGGCTGTGCTGTGGGGAAATTGAGCCCACTGGGAGGGGGAGGGAGGAGAGGGGTGGGCGTGCAGCTCAGGGAAGTTGAGGTCACCCCTTGTCATCACCATCACGGGACTCATAGTCTGCTATTAAGCGATTTCCCAAAGCGTCTACTTCCCCGTTCCTCCAAGATGCCACTGAGCCAGAGCAGAACACTCTCTCTGCCCCTGTGAAAGCCTGTTCTTAAGAACAAAGCAATCTAAAGGAAATCATTCTCCCTTTTCCAATTAAAAAAATCATCAAGGTGCAATTTAGGTATCTATAATACTGGACCTACAAATTAGAGAAGTTTTGACCTTTTCTTTTTTTTTTTTTGCGGTACCGGGGATTGAACCCAGGGGCGTTCTACCTCCGCGCTATGCCCCCGGCCCTATTTTTTATACTTTATTTTGAAACCGGATCTCACGAAGTTGCGGAGGGCCTCACTAAGGAGAGAGAGAGGGAGAGAGAGATATATATATAGAGAGAGAGACAGGGAGAGAGCGAGAGAGCTGAGGGTGGCTGCGAACCCGGATCCTCCGGTCTCCGCCTCCCAAAGTACTGGGATTACAAGCGTGTGCCACCATGCCCGGCCCAGTTTTGACCTTTTCTTATGTTAATTTTTTACTTTTAAAATGTAGAGTTTGGGTTATTCCTAAACTTTAAATGAGCCTTCCACTAAGTTAGCCTGGTTGCCACTCTTAGCACGTGATTGCCCTTGAACCTGAAGGTTAAGTTCCGTTTTAATCAGCATTCTCCCCTCTGTGACCCAAACACCTGACACACAAAACTTAGAGGAAGAAGTTGATTTGCTCACAGCTCTGGAGATTTTAGCCCATGTTAGACTGGCTTCCAAGCAGGAGCGGGGCTGCAGATCCTCAGGGCATCGTGGCAGGGAGCAGAGAGAAAGGGTGAGAGCCTGTGTCAGCTCATGGCAGCAAGGGAGAGAAAGGAGCAGGAAGCTGTAGCCACCCAGGAAAACACTATCCCCATCCACACCCCCAGGGACTCCTCCCCAGCAACCAAGCCTTACCTCCAACATGGCTGCTGTGTCTACACATGAGGTCTGGGGGACATTTTAAACTCAAACCATAACAAGTGCTGATATATCTGCTTGTGTTTAGAGATTGGGATCGCGTTTAGGAAGAATGTTTGAGAGCATGGAAGTGATTTTGTTGGGAGTGACGGGTCCATTCCTCAGCTCAGGAACTTAGAATCGGCAGGGTCCTTGGCTAATGTGACAGAAAAGAATTTTAGCACACACCAGTAAGAGACATAGACAGAAGTTTTTTGGGGAAAGTAGGAAATATAAATTCAAGGGAGAGAGACTTTTGGGGGAACACAGGGCTCTTTTCTTATAGGGGACTTTCGTGAGGGGTGGGTTAGAGGAGGTGGGTGAGGATGGTCTCAGTCCGGTGGTCCCGAGGCGGTTCCTGGTGGTCTGGCCATCCTTAGGGTCCTCAGGCTAATCAAGGTCTTCATTATTTGATTAACAGATATGCTGGAGAGTATCCTAAATTATAGGGTTTTCAAGATATCTTTTCTGTCTTGTTAACCATGTACAGGACAATTATATTTTCTTTCAGTTAACTCTAGGATCGACAGATTTCCCAGAAATTTGGGAGAGACAGCCTGGGAATGAGAACTGGTTTGGGAAGTAAAGGTTGAGGCACTTTAGCACCAGATTCTTACAGAAAGTTATGTTTTACTTTTCCTTTCTACCTATTTATTTCTTCTATCATAGACCAATCTCACTGTAGTCTCTTTCTTCCTCTTCCTCCAGCCTCATCTTATCTCACTTCTCCCCTCCTTCCTTGATGTCTCCAGTTCCCTCACTTTCCTCCCTCCCATGACCCTCGCCCTTCCCCACTCATCCTTACCTGGGGCATCTCCCTTACAAGGGGGCCAGGAATGGAAGCATTTTTAGCCCACATACCCCATGTGACTTTGCTGTCTCCCACACCAGCCCTGTGCCAGGGCTTCTCCTGGGCTTCCTGACACTGGAAATGGATAAAGGAAGGATGTAAAGGGAGGGGTGACCAGGTGACAGTGCTGGAGCTCTAGCTTGGTGAAAAGACAAGAGTCACACAGGGGACCCATCCCTTAAGCCTGAGAGACTGGTAGGGGGGAGGGGAGGTGGGGAGGATGAGGAGAGGGCAGGACAAGGGGACAGGAAGGCTGCTTGGGAACACTGTGATTTTTAAGTTCAGATATAGTAGTTTTAGACAATCCCTGGATTCCAGCTACAATCAACTTCCCCAGGTGTATCTCCCCACCAGCCTCTGTGCGTCAAAGTCCATCCTGAAAGTCTGATCCCTTCTAGTGGAGTCCTGGGTTAAACCACATGTGCTCATGGAGGGCGGCGGTGTAGCCTCTGTGGCATTAGCTTTATCCACCTGCACGTTCTTGGGATGAGGGGTCAGAAGAGAGGTCGATGGATCTAGGCTCGATTCTTGAGGCTTGTGTGAAAGTACAAGGGGGAGGGGTGCTGATGGCCTGAAATTTCAGTCTCAGACCTCAGAGGATGGTGGGGGACTAATGGCGTCCTGCACTGTCCCAGGAATTACCCCCGAACGTTTATGTAAATGTGAACTCTTGTAATAGTACTATGTGGATTATAGGAGAGACCCCAATTTACAGAGGGATTAACTGAGGCTCATAAGTAACTTGCCCAAAGTCACAAGCCTATGAAGTGTCTAGAATCTGAGAACACGTCTACCATGTTGCTAGGGGGCAGGTTGCTGCCTTTTTCAGAACTTGTCCTGCCTGTCCGGGAGGGTCAGGCACTTGGACTGAGGCAGGCGGGACCCCTGGCAAGGTGGGAATGAGGCTTTGTGCTTTGTGCCTCTTGTCCCCACATCTCCCCACCCTGCCAGCACCGTCACCCCTGCACCAGCGTGGCCGCCAATCACAGACAAACCTGGACTTGCTGTGAAGAGACCCTCCAAGGGGCACATTTCCTCGGTGAGCTCACAGGAAGCTGGCAGGGCTGCGTGTGCTCTCTGGTTCTCTCCAAGGACTCCTCCGGAATGTGCACTTGTGTGTGAAAGCCGAGCCCATGTGAGGGGGTTCGGGGCGCATGCGCTTCCCACACTGGTTGCAATCAATGGCGTGGTCGATGGGACTTGAAGCTCGAGCCAGGTGGCTGGGGCAAAAAATAACTCTGCCACAATTCCTTAGGAAACAGAACTAAAAATAGAGGTGCCCTTTGTGGCTTGAATGAAAAGTACCTGGAGGAGGGAAGCATCTGCCTCTTGGTCCCGGTGCATCTCCACTCAGCACTTCAGGGACCTTCAGGGGGCTTTCTGACCTGCTTAGTTCTCACAGGTAGGCGGTGTTGTCTCTGAACAAATGTGGAAACAGAGGCAGAAATGTTACATGAATGAAATGCTACTGGGCAAGTCCCTTATATTACCAGGCGGTAATCCTTTTCTTGGTTCTTGCTTCTTTTGAGAGAAAGAATTCAAGCAGAAAGCACAAATAGGGAATATAAGAGATTTATTTAGGAAAGTGGGGGCCAATATAAAAGAAGGTCATGAGATTACAGTCCAGAGAAAAGGGGTCTGGATCAGGCGCTTTCTGGAGTGGAAGAAGTGTGGAAAGAAGAAGTTACGCTCCAGAGAGAGGGTCTGGAGGGGTCCATTTCTGAGAGTGGAAAATGGCATGGAGTCTCCCATGGGCTTTATTCATCCTAGAAACCCTTCCCTCTCATGCATATGCATTTGAGGAGACCACTGTCTCTTTTCCTGCGGAGCTCAGTGCCCCTTCGGTGTTCTTGCCATGTCAGAACCTTTCCTGCTGGTGCCCAAGTGAAACCCTGCAGGGGGTATGCATGCAGTTCTCCACTAGCAGCCAGGCAGGAAGGCTGTATTTCCATTCCTGAGGGCCCACTTAACTTTCCTCAGGTCCACCAGGCCTATCCCATCTTGCCCACCCGCTCATTTCTATCTACCTACCTAACAGAAGGAGAAAGAGCAAAACTGAAGCTGGACGCTGGGCTGCCCAGCTCCTAGCCTGCCTCTGATAACACTGCAATCTCAAGACAGAGGAACGTGAACCGTCCTGCGTCCTCTCAGAAGTGCAGGGCTGAGTCTGGGGAGAATGGAGGCATGGAGGGCTGGAAGAGGGTGGAGGACCTGCGGGGAGGCCACAGGGCCTGGCATCTTCTGGTGCTGAGTTTGGCTTCCTCAGTAGGTACTCATGTCAGGGCCCACCATGCCAGGCTCGGGGTACAGCCACGAACGGGGGGTGCCACAGTGGAACTCGTTTTTCAGGGAGAAGCTTCAAAACAAATAAACTCAATGATTTAAGACACTGGAGGAAGCTCTGAAGAAGACGAGACGGGGTGATAGGAAGGGAGATGGGTGTGGTGAGCTTCGTAGGACAGTTATGGCTTCGGAGCCAGGACCTCAGCAACAGTCGGGACCCAGAGATGGGGAGGGGCAGAGCTGACAGGGCTCGGGACGGAGGGGGAGCAGTGTGGCTTGGGGCCAAGGCAGGTGGCTGCAGGTGTGGGTAGGAAGCTCCACCTTAGACGACCATGGCTTTCCTACGAACCCTTCCAGTCCTGCCTGTTCTGCGCCCGGCCAGCCTCTTACCTCCAAACTCCTAAAAACAGCTGGTCCTATTTTCCATCGAAGGAAGAAAGATGAAGCCACCTGCTTCTTGCTGTGAGTCAGGATTCCCCTCCACTACCAAGAGCTGTGTCAACAGGGCTGGAGTCTGAGGTTTGCAGACACAGGGAGGTGGCCGGGGATTCACAGCAAGTCTCTGACTCGGGCCAGCTCCCTCTCACAACACTGGCCAGGGCCTGGCACAGAGCCCGATGCCCACCTGCCCTTCCACTGGGCCCTGTTCTCAAGCCTCCCTCTTGTTCTCCTGTCCCCTGAGGGGAGGGGTTTTGGCCACGGTACCTGCTGCAATGGGCTTTCTCCTTCCCAGGTGCACAGCAGGCTGTTCATTACACTGGGCCAGGTAGGTCATGAGCATCTGTGTGTGTGTGTGTGTGTGTGTGCGTGCGTGCGTGTGTGTGTGTGATTGAGCTTGAATGGAGTGTTATTTATACTTTTACTGGTGCATTGCCATTCTACATCATAGTGAGATTCTAAGTGCTACATTCATGCATGCACACAGCACTTGGTGTATCTCCCTCTTTCTCCCACCCTGCTCCTCCTCCCTCCCTCCCTCCTCGTACACGTTAGTGAGATGGGCAGTGAGAGCTTCATATATAGACAGAGCAGCGTTTGGACTCTTCCCTTCTTCAAGCCTCTTTTTCTCCCTTCCCACCTCCCTCCCCCAATCCCCTTCCACTCTTCTACTGGTCTCTCTTCATTTGACTGAAGTTCCTTTTGTTTCCTATTGTTGTTCTACTTTCTACTTATGAGAGAGAACATATGACCCTTGACTTTCTGAGACTGGCTGATCTCATTTAGCATACTATTCTCTACTTCCATTAATTTTTCTGGCAAATGACATAATTTCCTTCTTCTTTATGACTGAGTAGAATTCCATTGTGTGTAGATACCATATTTTCTTTATCCATTCATCTACTGGAGGATACCTAGGTTGGTCCCATAATTTGGCTATTGTGAGTTATGCTGCTATAAACATGGATATGCATGTGTCACTATAGTATTATGACTTTAATTCTTTTTTTTTTTTTTTTTGCGGTACCGGGGGTTGAACCCAG
>PVJS01021358.1:0-21615 GCA_004027185.1 Glis glis
CAACCTAGGGGGTAGTGGGGACACACAAGGGACTCCGGTTGATAATGGAGAACCCTCAGTGGGTCAAGGGAAGTGGTACAAGGGAAGGGGAAGGGCAAGAAAGAAGCGAATCAGTGGAATTACTATCATAAATAATATGTACATGTGAGAATAAACCAACATCATTCTCGGTACTTCATACGGGTGGAGGAGGTGGGGGGACACTAAGAGCTGTGTGCATGTATGCTCATATCAAATTGATATTCACTGTGATGTAAGACTCCAATGCACCAATAAAAGCACGTTAAAAAAATTTGTGGTCCTGAGTTGTCACTGAGCTCAGTGGGGAGACTGTACCTACTATCATCTTGCTGCCCGCTCCGTTCCCAGTCTGCCAGCCTGCTGGGCACCCCTGGGGGGGGACAGCACCTAGAGGGCCCCTAACCTCTGCACTAAATGAAAGCCATTTCCTTCATGACAACCCATTTGCAAGCTCTGCCTCTGACTAGAGTGCTCATGCCTCCTCGTCCAAATGCCTCTGTGTGAGCATTCAGGCCATTAGATGGGGCCTCTGGCCCAGCAGCCATACAGAATCATATTTTCCCAATGTACTTCATTTGGAAACCAAGATAAAAATAATAGAAGAGGATAATATTCAAGAGCAATTTCATCTCTGGGCGTCTAACCAAGAGAGGAGGCCTTGGGATCGCTGGACCAAGGAATTCTTGTTCCTACAATATTTGCACACAAAATGGTTTCACATTTAGAAATACACATTAAGAGACGTGTCAATCACAGAGTCCAGGAATGAGGTGCTGACTTGACAGGGGAACAGAACTTTGGTGCGGAGTTTAATTTGTGCAAACACTGTTTTCAATTGGGGTGACAGACAGCAAGATCATGGAGTGAGGGACCCACACCCTTCTCCACCTGCTTGTGCTACCTGTGAATGAGCCACTAGCCTGGCAGAGGCTAGGCCACTAGCCTAGCCACCCAGGGAATCAACCAGGCTGTGCCAGCTGCCAAGCCTGCCCAGGACCCCTGCAGCCAGGTTGGCCTTCCCTGGGTGGTAGGAAAACATTTGGAACAGAAATGGCCAACCCGGATCCTCCGGTCTCTGCCTCCCAAAGTACTGGGATTACAAGCGTGCGCCACCACGCCCGGCACGATCGTCTTTCTTATACCTGGCTGACTTCATCCATTTAGGTGGTCTGCCTGGATTCTGTAGGCATTTTACCTCTGTCTCCTCATCTGGAAGCTTCCTGAGGCTCTTTGCTGATCATGGGTGGCCTAGGGTTGGGGACCCTGGAGAGGTGTAGAGGAGGAGGAGGTGTCCATCTGTTCCCACCTCTGCCCCTGAGTGCTGTGAATTCACTTGATTTACCTGGATGACCTAGTTATTGGGCCAGAGATTTCTTACTGCTTACGGGCGGCAATATGGGGGTATCGTCTCACTCTGATCACTGAGAGGAGGTAGGGGAGAGAGGACCGTGGGCAGGAGGAAAGCAGACATCAAGACTTGTGTCTGACCCAAGCATTCTGCCAAGTGCACTCTGCCCCCTTGCTGAAACATCAGTTGGCAATGTTATAACCTTAGCTTTGAAAGTAGTGTTCCCTGGACTGTGTGTCTCCCCTCTGGGAAGCCCATGCCTCAGGACGAATGACCAAGAGCAGGAGCAGCTTGTAACAGGGCACCCCTGGGCCCCTTCAAAAAGGGACTAAGTCTCAGGCTCTGCACAGTGACTATTGTCTTGGGCTCCAACTCACTCTCTGCCTAGAGCTTGGCTCTCTGGCTGGAGGGAGGCTGGAAGGGCAGAGATGGTTATGGCTCTTCTTAAAGGAGTCTAGCAGGGCAGTACTGCTTTCTGAGTGACCTTCACTGGGGAAGGTCAGCTGGGATGGCCACTGTGGTTGTCCCAGACCAAACCTATGCCCTGTGGGACCCAGCCTGTCCCCTTGTCTTGACATCGTGGGCTTGGGCCCAGAGGTGAAGTCAAGGATGCATGTGGTCACAGAGCCTCTTGCTGTGGCTGTTTCTTTTCTTTGGGGCCCTGGAGAAGAACATGCCTCCTACAAATTCACTTTGTCTCTCGTGTCATTCCACAGGGAGTGCCTCTGCTTTCTGCTCCCCAGCAGGTTTTAACTTGTGTTGGCCTTAAGGCCAGGCGGGGACCACGTTCTCTTATTGATAGAAATAGTGATTGCAAGGACTGGGGGACTAGCTATTGCAATGTCGGATTAAGGGAGCAACCTACTTTTCAAATACTACCTTATGAATTAGTCATGCAGTAGAAGATTGGGGTCCAACTGAATGAAATAAAGAGTAATGCACATAGAATAAAGGATATGGCATGCTTCGAACTCAGGGTAGGTGTTTCTTTGTGTTTAGCCGGTTTCTTTGTGTTCAACTGTTTCCAGAAAACCCCTGGCCATGTGGTGGACTGTAGCTGTGCTGCATGAGGCTCAAGGGTTCCTTTTGTTAGGTAGTTACACAGAGCCAGGGGAGGGGGAAGGATTAGGGTTTACTCCACCTTGGCACTGGAGAACCCTGCCCATAAGCCGCCTCCTTCATGGCCAGACACTATTTTCATAAATCTCAAAGGAGCCCCATGTAACCAGGACACTCCTGGGGCTTTCCAACCGTGGAGCATGTGAAAAGCTCTAAGCCCCATGGGTGTTGCTTAGGTACCCATGGGAAATTTTCCAACATGGTAGAAACAGTGCAGACACACTAAGCTGTGGCGTGAAAAGGAGTAGTGACCTCCTCAAATGCAGATGCACGAAGGAGAAGGCTTCCTGATGGAGTGAAACTCATATGGAGGACTCCATGATGTTTTCCCTCCCAGAAATGGATCGCTCCAGACACTCTCTGAAGTGTAATCCCTCCCATCTAATGGGGCCTCTTCTCTTAAAACTGTTCCTACACAAATCTTTCATGTCTATCCTGTCCATGTTTCTCAAATGAAATCTTTCAGCCGGGCGTGGTGGCGCACGCTTGTAATCCCAGTACTTTGGGAGGCGGAGACCGGAGGATCCGGGTTCGCGGCCAGACTCAGCTCTCTCTCTCTCTCTCTCTCTCTCTACTTAGTGAGGCCCTCCGCAACTTCGTGAGACCCAGTTTCAAAATAAAGTGTAAAAAATAGGGCCGGGGGCATAGTGCGGAGGTAGAACACCCCGGGGTTCAATCCCCGGTACCGCAAAAAAAAAAAAAAAAGAAATCTTTCTTTTGGGAAAGAAAGAACGGAGGAGAGGTTACCGCCTGCACACACTTTCACAAGGGTTTCTGCGACTGGGTTATGTAATGTGGCCCCTTGTCTTGGGGGCTGAGTGATGGTGACCTGGGTTCTGGGACCAACTTGTGACCATCAGTGGGGAGGAGGAGGTCTAAGACGTGTGACCCTATCCAAAAGTGGGTTTCAGTCATCGACTTGCTGTTTTACTATGTATCTACCATTGAAGCTCTTGAAGCCCTCAGTTGCAAAGTGGAAATAAACTCTGGATGGCTCTCCCATCTAACTCTTTGAGGAGAAATTCTCCTGCTTTGTTTTGTTACTTTCTTCTGAGAA
Source organism: Glis glis (assembly GCA_004027185.1). Taxonomy (NCBI): domain Eukaryota; kingdom Metazoa; phylum Chordata; class Mammalia; order Rodentia; family Gliridae; genus Glis; species Glis glis. Next base: position 3,546 of record PVJS01021358.1, read on the forward strand.
TCATTTCTGGCTTCTCAGAAAGGCCACCACATCGAAGACTGGGTGGAAGGATGCACTGGCCTTGAAATTCCAGTCACCCAGGGTGGGGACCTTCCTTCCCAGATCCTGGGATGATGCCTTTTGCCAATGGTCAGGTCTCCCATAGCAAAGTGCCTCAGACAGGCCCTGGTCTCTGATCCCTTCCCTGGAGGTCTTGGATCCTTGGTGCTGTCTTTTGAGAGCAGTTGTAAATGCATCCCCATGGCAGCCCCTGCCTGCCTCTTCTCCTGCATGGGCCCTGGTTTCCCTCTGTAAATCAGAGCTGGTAAGAAACAGCAGCCATCGCCTGGCATCTTCAGTGGCCCCAAGCAGAGGCCTTCTGGAAAGCAAGTGGTTTGACAGTTTGAACAACTTTCCAGATGAAATGGGCTCCTGGGGGAGGCCAAAAAATCCTGTGAAGTCCAACAGTAGCTCTGTAGTGCATGCTCAGCCCTCACAGCAGTGTGTTGGCCGTCACTGCTGGGCTATGGTAGAAGTGAAAGCCCATATGTAAAGCAGGTGTCCACTCTACCCTGGGCAGTCTCCTGGGCTGGGATGGTCCCTGGGCAATGGCAAACATGTTTTGATTGGCCAGGGCATTCCGGGTTTTAGAACTAAAATCTACATTCTGGGAAGACTGGGTAAAATACCCACTCTGCCTGGACAGGGTTGTGGGGGACAGGGGTGATGTTGTGGCTTGAATATAGACTGTCTTCTGGGAAAGCTCATATATTGGCAATACAAAAGTGTTCAGAGGTGAAATAATTGAATCAAGCCTCTAAATGCATTGAAGGATTAATAATTTGAATGGATTTACAGGGTGGTGATGAAGGCAGGTGGGGCATGGCTGGAGGGGGTGGGTCACTGAAGGTGTGGTCTTGGGGATTATATTTGTCCCTGGTCACTTCTTATCTGGTTCTCCCTGCTTCCCAGCTGCCATGAGATAAGGTTCTGTCCTCTGCGACATGCCATGCCGCCATGATGTATGCCTTGGAGTTGGCCAACTCTGGACTGTACCTCTGAAACTATAAGCCAAATAATCTTTTCCTCCTCTCTGTTGTTTGTGTTAGGTATTTAGGTTTCACAGTGATGGAAAAGTGGACTAAAACAGGTGGTTAGGGTGTAAAACAGGGATGAAGGTTAGGAATGGTCTGGATATTTGGAGCAATCATAAAGAAGAGGTGGCCACCTTTAAGAGCTACAGGATGAGCTTCCTATACGCTTCCCTGGCATATGTTATAGTGATTTCATAATAACTACGTACATGTACATATAGGTAACCATTATAACAACAGTTATATCAACTTGTTTCTTCCAATCTTAGCAACCTCTACTTACCCTAGCTTCTGAGGGTGTGAGGGGCCCTTCCCTTTCTATATCCACCATGTACAGCTCTTCCAGGAATAGAGTGGGTGCTCAGTGCAGGTGTGAGGGTATGTTGGGGTCTGCATTAGGAGCCCCTGCCCAGCCTCTTTGCCTCACTAGGTGCCTGGAAACCATGATGAGTTTGGAGTAAATATGCGCATAAGCGTGTAATAGCAGGTGACCTCTTTGGGGGTTTATGTTGTCTCTTTGAGACATGGTTTTCTCCTGGAAAGGGGGGAAAAAGAAAAACACAACTGCTTCATAGAGTTTCCCCAAAGCTCTAAGACCATGAAGCTACAGGATTCAGAGTTCTCTGTACAAGGGCAAGCTACACTCATCCCCATGCAGCTGCCATGCCTGGTGAGGCCCTTACCTTGGGCACTGTGTGGGGCAGACTGGATTCTCCACTTTATCTTTCCTCTGCTATGCTCCTGTTATGGTTATATATAAAATGTCCCCTGAAGAGCTCATGTATTAATGTTTAGAGTTGATGCAATTAAGATACAAGGGTTCTAATCTCATCAGTGGATAAATCCACTGTAATGGATTTATTGGGTGGTAACCTAGGCAGGTGGGGTGTGGATGGAGAAAGTGGGTCCCTTGGGGTATGGCCTTAGGGACTATGCTTTTGTCTTTGAATCCTCTTGCTGGTTTGCTCCCTTGCTTCTGGCTTCCGTGATGGAGAGCAGAGCCCTTGCTCTATCCCTCTCTCTGCTTCCTGCCACCATGTTCTGAGCTCTGCAGATCCAGCCTGACATAGACTGAACTCTGGAATCTCCAAAAACTGTGAGCAAATAAGTCTTGGTTGGTATATTTTCACATGTACATATTATTTATGATAGTAATTCCACTGATTCACTTCTTTCTTGCCGGAAGGACATTTTTGTACGTGTTAAGTTTGAGGCATGGAACAGACATGTAGGTGGTGACATCTGGGCAGCAGCAGCTCAGCACCTGGAGTTGGTTGGGGGAGGCTGGGCCGAGATACACACCTGGGAGCAGGTGGCAAAAAGCTAGCATTTGAAGCTGTGAGGCTAGAGGGGGTGTCCATGGTGTGAGTGCAGCTAGAGAAGGGCCCAGAGCCTAAGTTCCACTGCAATGGTTCTGAGTGTGTCCCCCAAAGGCTCATGTGTTGGGAACTTATTCCCTAGCATGGTCGTGTTGAGAGGAGGCGGGCCCTGTGAGAGGTGGGGCTTAGTGGGAGTCGGCTGTGCCATTGGGAGCCCTGCCCTCAGAAGGGATCAAGGCAGTTCTCATGGGACTCTGAGTTAATTCTCCTGAGAGTGAGTTGTTATGAAAGAATGAGCCTGATCCCTCTGTCTCTCTCCATCTTTCTGTCTAATCATATGCGCTCTTTCTCTCTTGCAAGCTCTCCCACCATGATGCCATGCACCCTGATGTAGGCAGGGGCCTCTTGCCAGAGCCAGTGCCATGCTATTTGGATTTACCTCCTCTAAAATTGTGAATCAAGAAACCTCTTTTCAAATTACTCAGCTTCAGATATCTCATGATAGCCATGGAAAACAGACTGTTAGGGTTTGGATGTAGAATGTCCCCCTAGACCTCACAGAGATGAGGCAGCCATGTTAGAGGTGGGGCTTGGTTGCTGAGGAGGAGTCCCTGAGGGTGTGGCCTTGGGGATTATATATGGCCTCTCCTCCCCTTGCTCTTTCTGTCTTGCTTCTGGCCTCCCTGATGTGAGAGCAGAGCCCTTTCATATTCTCTCTTTCTGCTCCCCATGCTATACTCTGAGCTCCACAGACTTCACCTGGTCCTTAACATGGACTTAACCCCTGAAATCTCCAGAAATGTGATCAAATAAATTTTCCTTCTTCTGAGTTGTGGTGGTCAGATGTTTTGGATTATAGCAGTTAGAATGCTGACTGAAACATGGACTAATAGGCTTACCCCAAAATGTGGAGTTTACTGAGAAGGAGCCAACGAGGGGTTACCAATATGAGACTGTAGAAGGATTGCAAAAAAGTGCCAAGAGTGGTGGTGGCTCAGGTGGGTGGTAGAATCATGGCTGGCTTTATTTTGCTTATCCATACGTACACATGTCTCAAGAACGAGCCTATTACTGGTGCAATGAAAAAACTCTCCACATTTCCAAGATACTGTCATGTTGATGGGTGAATGCACAGAGAAGGAGCTGATCAGAGGACAGAAATGGCTTTGTAAGACTTGCTCAGTGCTGGCTACACCAGGGCTCTCCCCGGGCCCACCAGGCCATTCCTTTATTGTTTTTTTTTGTCAATGATGGGTGCACAGGAAGGTTTGCCATATTTCTGGAGCCCCCAGTATCTTGAAGCTGAGGGGTGCTGGTTCTGGGCTACTCATTAGTGTTTGCTTGGAAGCACCTGAGCTTAAATGTTAAGGATTAGGAAGCTTGGCCCCCGGCGAGCTCTTTCTTGAGGGTCGGGAGTGGGACAGGGGAGGACTCAACTGTGTTCCTTGTGGGAGGCATGGCCACCTTTCTAGAAGATGCTGGCCTATATATCTAGCCTTTATATATTTGTTAATAGGTGATTTGAATACGAATTTGTCACAAAGATGAATAATAACTTTCTATTTGTCTGTGTCCAGTTTCACCATTGCTTGGATGTGAATGCACCCTTTCTTTTTTTTTTTGCGGTACCGGGGATTGAACGTGGGGGTGTTCTACCTCCATGCTACACCCCTGGCCCTATTTTTTTTATACTTTATTTTGAAACTGGGTCTCATGAAGTTGCGGAGGGCCTCACTAAGGAGAGAGAGAGAGAGAGAGAGAGAGAGAGAGAGAGAGGGAGAGACAGAGACAAAGACAGAGCTGAGGCTGGCCGCGAACCTGGATCCTCCGGTCTCCGCCTCCCAAAGTACTGGGATTACAAGCGTGCGCCACCACGCCCGGCTTTGAATGCACCCTTTCATTTTGAGGATTTATTGCGTGCCCACCGTGTGTAGGTACCATGTTAGCCAGAGAGCATTCATCACCACTGCTGCGAACCCTGCAGTCCTGCAGGGTCAAGGGAACACATTAGATTCATCAGTACTTGATCAGAATCATGATAAATGTGTTGAAGAAAGAGACCAGCATGTAGTCCCAGTACTTGGGAGGCTGAGACAGGAGGATGGCAGGTTCAAAATAAAAAAAATAAAAAGGGATTGGGGTGTAGCTTGCAAGTAGAATGCCCCTGGGTTTAATTCCCAGTACAAAAAAAAAGACATGATGTAACAGGGAGACTACCTGGTCTTGATGGGTATAACTGGCTTCCCTGAGCGTGTGGCATATAAGCAGATACAGGAAGAAGAATGAGTAAGCTGTGGGAGGTGGTAGAAGCATAGCAAGGAGGGAGTAATGTTCTCTCCAATAAAGACCCCTGGGCTGGGTGTGGTGGTGCACGCTTATAATCCCAGTACTTAGGAGGCTGAGACAGAAGGATCCCAGGTTCGAGGCCAGCCTCAGCAACTTAGTGAGACCCTGTTTCAAAATAAAAATAAAAAAGGGCTGAGTATGTAGCTCAGAAGTAGAATGCCCTTCAGTTCAATCGCCAGTACCAAAAAAAAAAAAAAAAAGAGATCCCTGTTCATGGGCTTTTCAAGGGGGCCGCTATTGAAATGGTGACAACCTGTTGAAGAAACATTAGTGACAGACAGTGAAAACACCCAGCCTGAGGTGTAGATACGTTCCCTCCCTGACAGCCTGTCAGACACACAGCTAATCAAGCCTCCCCTGACACCCAGTAGGCCAGCCTGGCCTCGCCTCTATGGGGGAATTGGTGGGGGCAGCGGGGACCTTCATAGAGAAACACGCTGTTCACAGGCGTAGATGGGAGAGACTCATGCTACACTCGCGTGTGAGTCAGAACCCTGGTGGCCATGTCTAGTGGGAAGAAGTAGGAAGCTGAGCCTGGGAGAGAGGCTGGGGCTGAGGGGTCTCCTAGGGAGGCATGGGCACGGGGCCACAGGGAGAGAGATCTGAAACAGGCAGGTGGGGCCGGAACCTCAGAGGACCCTGCATTTAGGACAGGGAAGGGATTTTCAGAGGGCTGGGGCGGGGGAAGCAACAAAGAAAGACGCCACAAAATCAGGGAGAAGGGGCACTGAAGTGGCCAGGGATAGAGGAGGGCCTTGGGGATGGAGAGGAGGATGTGCATTCAGACAAAAGGAGAGGGAGGCTTGGTCAGGTGTGTGGCTTCCTCCTTCCTATAGGCCCTCCAGTGGCCCAGGCATGGTACAGCCCGTGGGGAGGCTGAGGAGGATGCCACCCTTCCAGGAAGAAGCTGCCTCACAGACATTCCTGCACCTCTGGGCCCAGCTCAGCATACAGGATGCTGGCCCAGCCAGTTTCCAAAGACCTTCCAGGATGTTACTGCCAGCTGGCTTTAGCCACTAGAATCTTTCTGCCTCACCTGTGCATAAGCCATCAAGCGACCCCTTGGGTGGCTCCCTGTTGCCCTATCCTTGGGATGCCCTCTGCCACCCTATGCTCGGGAATCACTAGGCCATTCCTGGACCTGCTCTCCTCCTTCCTCCACCCACCCCCCCACCCCAGGAGGTGATCTCCTCCAGGAAGAGTCGCTACCCAGAGTACCGCGTGGTGGGGGTGAATTGTCAGCCCACACATGAGCACTTGTGCCATGTGGCCGAGCCAAAGGGGGAACTATTGAAGCTTTCTTTGTGTTTCTATAAATTGAGGCCCTGTTTCAAGCCCTCATGTGTTCAGGGGTAGGAACTCAACTAATCAATCCCAAGGAAACAGTTAATTTGGAGTTTCTCAGTTGAGTTAGGGATTCCCCTGTCCCCTTCTATGGGATGGAGGGGGTGCTGTGCACACAGGTGAATATCCTTCGATGCTGCTACCCAGTTGAGTTAGGGATTTCCCTGTCCCCTTCTATGGGATGGAGGGGGTGCTGTGCTACCCAGGTCCTTCCCATTGGTCTGTGACATGTCTGCTCCGGCCAGCCCCTCATCCTGAAGCCAGGTCTGCGGACCTTCTCTCTCAGCTAACAACACCTTCTCCCCAGGTACAAGGAAAGCTTGGTGGTTTCCCTGGCTTCTTTGGAACTTCTGGGAGCTGGGTGGGGCTGACTGCAACCTGCCTGCCGCTGCCTCCCATGATCATTTCTGTTCTGTCCTTGTCAGGCTGGGGGTGCAGGAAGTTCTGCAGGACATAGGATCCCACTAGGCCCGGGATGGGGCAAGGCCCAGGCATCCTCAGACCCTGGTGCCAGCCCACACTCTGCACTCTTCTCCCCCTTTTTCCTCCTCCCAGAGATGGGGTTATAGGGATACCCCGATTGCTCATAACTCCTCACTTTTCCCTCATCATTTCAACTTTGGAAAGACAAAAGTAAAAACTTCAATCCCATGCTATTGCTTGTAACTTTTCCAAAGCAGCAGATGCCTTACTGGGAGCTGCCTGCACAATGGAGGTGGTTGTGTGTGTATGCGTGTGTGTGTACAAAGAGGTCCAGTGGTCCTCAGACCCCATGGTCGTGTGCTTCCAAGTGACAGCCAGGACAAGCAAAGGTAAGATTGTAAAGGTAGCAGCAAGTTCGTGTTTAGGTGAGAGTAGCATCCTCTCGAGGAGAATCGCCCCTCAGTGCCTTCGGTTCTGGAAATGTAAGTAAAACATAAATGAAGCAGAAGGATGTTTAAAGAAGAAAGTCAGCCGGGCGTGGTGGCGCACGCTTGTAATCCCAGTACTTTGGGAGGCGGAGACCGGAGGATCTGGGTTCGCGGCCAGCCTCAGCTCTCTCTCTCTCTCTCTTTCTCTCCTTAGTGAGGCCCTTCGCAACTTCGTGAGACCCGGTTTCAAAATAAAATATAAAAAAATAGGGCCGGGGGTGTAGCGCGGAGGTAGAAAGTCATTTCCTGCCTACCTGGATGGGATGAACCTTCTGGGACCACCAGGTATTTCTCTCGGTGACCTCAGTGGACCTAAGGAATGCCAGAATATGGAAGTCTGTGATAGGCCTGAGGTGGATAGTTATTCAATTTTTTTTTTTGTGGTACTGGGGATTGAACCCAGGGGAATTCTACTTCCGAGCTACAACCCCAGCCCGATTTTTTTATTCTTTATTTTGAAACAGGGTCTCACTAAGTTGCGGAGGGCCTCACTAAGTAGCTGAGGTTAGCTACGAACCTGTGATCCTCCAGTCTCAGCCTCCCAAGTAACTGGGATTACAAGCGTGCGCCACCATACCCGGATAGGTGGATAGTTATTCAAATGTTGAAGAAGAGTCAGAGGGGTCTTGGGCTTAGTTACTCCAAATGTCTATCAAGATTTAGGACCCCAAGTCTGAAAGATTCCCTGACACTGTGTGATGAAAGGGAAACAAGATTTTGCTGAGACCTACTGTGTGCCAGGCACTGCAGATAGAAGTAATTACCACATTCCTCCTGCTCTCAAATTGTTTATAGTCTCATGGTGGAGTCACCACTGTAAGTAAATGGTTCCATGGTAGTATCTGGCCCAAAGCTTGGCACCTAGCCCAGATAGGCAGATGGTTGGATAGTGGGATTGAGAGAAGCATGAACAAGATAGAGAAGTAAAGAGAGAGGAGAGAAGAATTCATTCTACTGGAGCTGGGGTGCTGGAGGACTTCTGAGACTATGGCAGTGGGGAAGTAGGGTCTAGACCTGGAGCTGCCATGAATTCACACTGCGACCCCTGCAGGCCGTCCTCAATTTCTGTTTTTTTTTTCCTGTGTCTCTCACATCGACGTTCAACTAGACCAGAGGCTGTGGACTTGATGCCTTCAAGATCCAGGCTGATAATATGCTTGGGTGCAGTGGGCTGGGAGGGCCTCCCTGGCAAACTGGTGTGCGTGTTTGTTAAATGGGGCATCTACAGCTCCCTCCTGGATACTTGTGCCATGTGTCAGAACCGGTCCCATTTGACTAGATCTTTCTGGTTCCCATAGGAGCTTGGAATTTGAACACTTGTGGGAAATATCCAAATTTTCAAGTGGCAAATATTTCAGAGCAAATAAAAAAGCAACACTGTCAGGGGCGAAATGTCCCATGGACCCTTGTTCTTGTAGGGACTGGGTACCCTCCAAGGGCTTTCCTCACTTTAGGAGTCTGGGAATTACTTTTTTTTTTTTGCGGTACGGGGGCTTGAACCCAGGGGTGTTCTACCTCCGCGCTACACCGCCGGCCCTATTTTTTATACTTTATTTTGAAACTGGGTCTCACGAAGTTGAGGAGGGCCTCACTAGGTAGAGAGAGAGAGAGAGAGTTGAGGCTGGCCGCGAACCCGGATCCTCCGGTCTCCGCCTCCCAAAGTACTGGGATTACATGCGTGTGCCACCACGCCCGGCTAGGAGTCTGGGAATTACTAAGCTGTGGTTCTCTATGGTGCAAAAATTCTGCCACTGAGGTAAAAAGTGCCTGAGGCACCCACAAAGACCTTAGCCAGTGGGAGTGTGTGGCTACCCCATATTCTAGAAAACCCAAGGGCAGTCTTGAGAACAGGGCCCAGCTCCGAACCCCACTCCCTCATCATGTGGCCCTACCCAAATACCTCACTCATGCACCCTTCGTTCATTTATTTAACAAACATGTATGAAGACCTCTGTGTACCAGATTTCCTGCAGCTACTCTTGAAGCTTCCTTATGAAAATTGACTGGAAAACACGGAAAAAGAAAGTGTACACCGTACAATCCTCTTTCATGTTGAGAAAACAAGGTGAGCTTAAGGTCAGGGGCCCTTCAAAGCTGGGAGGCTGCAGGTAAGACTTTGGGGGACAGCGCATCCTCTCTCCTGGGGCCCGGCAGGCTGAGTCAGAGCTCTAGACTTTGGGCTTGAAAGTGCGCGCTCTGCCGGGGGCTTGGACCCACTTTCCTCTGGACAGAGCCAGGTCTTTGCAGAGAAGCCGGGGTGCACACAGCCAGCACCTCCTCTGTGCACCTGGCCACACAGCCTCTCTGGAGTGGCCACTTCTTTGCTGCGATAATTCATCACGGGCGGGTTCACAAATGTACTTAAGAGAGAAGGGATGATCTATTTTGTACATGCTTCTTAAAGGGATTCCATTTTAGCTCCAATTGTAATTTTTACCTTTTCCAGGGGAATTTATTGACACAGTGCCTAGCTCAGCCCTAGTTTTCGGCATCACCCTTTTGTCTGCAAGCCCGCACACCAGCAGCTTAATTTGTCATAGCCCTGGAGGTATCAGAACTAATGAGCTTTGTTTGAATAGACTTTTTCCAGTTCATCTAGCACACTTTGGGGTAATCACTCAGTTTCTGTTTGCTTCTGATCCAAGGCATTGTGGGAAATATAAGAAAATAATGGTTAAAAAAGCAGTATAAATTGGTAACAGCCACATTTTCTGCAGAGCCCTGAAGATGTTATTTTTTTAATTTTACCACTTATTGAAGTATTGAGAGTCTTCTAAGTACAACCATTACAATATAATATCAGAGGAGAATCTGATAAAATGCTATTTTTCAATTAGCTGGGAGTTTATACTTGGCCTTCTTTAAGCAGTTCATAGCTAACAAATCTTTAAACAATCTAACCTCTTAAGATTTGGAAGTGGACAGATAATAACTGTGAACACATAACAGTGTGTCAGCACCGAGGATTAAAAAATCTATTACTGGGATTACATACAGGAATGCTTTTTATTGGTCATACAATTGCATTTTCATTTTAATAAAGCAGCTCCTCATATTTCCCGCTGCACCACCATACACTCGGTCGAAGGGCAGGGAGTGGAGCTTGGGACGGGGAGCCGTGCAGACAGCGTGGGCAGGGTGTGGGGGGCATCTACTTGTGGTCCCCACTTCCTAGAGAGAATTCTCCGGAACAGCCAGTTGGCAGGATACATCTAGGGTAGGTTCTCTTTTTTAACTTTTATTTTTTGGATTATTGTGCATGTCTCCAATGACTAGAGATGTGGTTTTAATGATTGTTGAAATCTGTGAAATGGGCTGATTTGACAGAAGCTCGGATTGCCTGAATCTCTGGTCTCTTTTTTATTTGGGCCTTTCCCCAGATGTGGTGGGTGAGAGAAGCTATCTCCGGGGTGGTCTTTCCCAGTGGGAAGGGGAGTGGAGAGAGTGAGGAAGCGAGAGAGGGAATAATATGTACCTGTAGTGCGTTGCTCCCTGGCAGGTGGCAGAGGTGGCCCTGGGTGGGATGCCAGTTGAGGGTTGACATAGCTGTCATTCAGGTCAGTGAGCACGTTAAGAGGACAGCTGGTCAGGGGAGCTGTGGTGCAGACCAGCCTGCAGTTGCTTTCGGTTCACAGTCACTGTCCCTGAGGTCGGGCAGGAATCATCAACGTCATTTTGCAAAGTGGGAAACCAGGACTCTGCGCGCTTAGGCCTCTTGTCCCTTGGTCACAAGGTGGCAAATTAAAGGGTAATGACTTGACATTTCAGTAGGCCTTTGGAATCCTCCCCATGTTACACCTGTTGGCCTGCATGCGAGTCGTCATCGTCATCATCGTCACCAGCAGCCTCAGGGAGACTCACCAGGACCTGTGGGATCTGTAGCCCCATGCAGGGCTCTCTGAGGTACTCCAGGGTGAGAGGTCCCAGGTCTCTGGGTGTATTGGCCAGGGTTCACTAGATTAACAGAATTCACAGAATGTATATATTTGAAAAAGGGATTTATCAGATGGGCTTACAGTTTGAAGCAATGTAGTCCCAGGTTCTGACTGCACATGGAGAGTCAGAGGAACCAGTAGCTGGTTGAGTGGTCTAAGAGCTGGAGTCTTAGGATCGGAGCAACCACTAATTCAGTCCCAGTCCAAGACGTGACGATCAGGAAGCTCTTGGGAGAAACGATGGTGAAGTTTCAGTTCGAAGGGCTGGAGGCCGAAGATCTCAGACGAAAGCAGAAGATCAAGAAGCTCTTCAGAGAAACAGCGAAGTTCCAGTTCTATGAGCTGGAGGCCGCCGATATCAGGCGAGAGCAGATGCGTTTTCTTCGGAAAGAGTTGCACATTGCTCTACGCAGCTTCTCCCTCTTTTATCTAAGTCCTGCACCTATCAGAACCCTGCTGCTTACATTCAGGGCAGGCTTTCTGTTTAATCTGCTGTTACACACCCAAAGTCACATGATCTTGGGTGTGTCATGATCAGGTCAAGTTGACAAACTAGATTGACTATCACACTGGGGAATGAGCTCCAGGGCGGAGCAGATGCTGAGTAAGAGGATCGAAGCAGGGGCACTCAGCAAGGTGGCTGGAGACAAGCATCCCACCCCAAGGAGGGGGGCCGCCAGGGGAGAACGGGGACGGCTGGCTTGGCCTCCCAGGGGCTTGCTCCCCTTGGACAGTACCAGGCTTGCAGGGGTGGCTTTGTTCTCAGGGAGCAGGCTGGCAGTGGCTGAGGATCCTAGCTGGGGACTGCAGGAGAATCTATCTGGAAAGGCGCAGGTAGAGGGTTGCCCCGGGCTGCTGGGAGAGGAGGCATTTGGGCAATTCCTTGGGGCCCTGGGGAGCCATGAGGGGCTCCTGGGAGGGTGTAGAGATGATCATAGATGATCATATTTGTGTTTGGAGCTGTTTCTCTGGAGGCTGAGAGACTGACGGGTCAGATGGGCCAAGGCTGCAGCGGGGAGGGGAGGGAACTTCACCGGTCTGCAGACTTTTCATCTCTACAATAAGATTGTTTGATATCTCAGCTGCCGCTGTGCAGTAAGCCAGCTCAAAGCTCAGCGGCTTAATGGAGCCCCCATTCCGGGTGGTCAGGGCTGGTCTACCATCTTGTCTGTTGGCCGTGTTCCACTGGGCTTGCTCAGACATTGGCAGTCAGCAGGCAGGTTGACGGGCTGCTAGGAGGGCCTCTCTCATATGTGTGGGTTGCCTGGCACTCAGCAGGGCCACTGAGGTTCTCCTCAATGGGGACCATCATCCTCCATGGTAGGTCAGAGGAATGGGTGGGACAGCAAGCCCCAGCCCTCTCCATTTTCCACTTTGCCCATTGGCTGGGCCTCCCATCTCACCTCTGCCTCTCCTGTCTTGCAGAAATGACCTCTCTCATTGTTCGGGTATGGAGCAAGTACTCTATTGACAACCATAGCCATTATTATTGTTGAAACTGGTTATTTGTATATTTCTATTTCTATTTCTATATTAAAGGAGAAAAGAACACAGAAAATTCCATGTTGGAAACACTTATCAATTTTCTTCTTTTTTATACTTTTATTGGCACATTGTGATTAGACATCATAGTGAGGCCCAAAGTGATACAAACATGTATGTACAAGTTGAGTAGGGTGGCACATGCCTGTAATTCTAGTACTTGGGAGGCTGAAGCAGGAGGATCATAGGTTTGAGACCAGCCTCAGCAACTTAGTGATACCCTGTTTCAAAATTAAAAATAAAAAGGGGGATGAAGTGTAACTTGGAAGTAGAATGCCCTTGGGTTTAATCTCTAGTACTAAAACAAAAAATGAATAACAAACAACAAAGACCCTCATTCATGCTCATGTCACTTGGTGTATTTCCTTCTTCATCCCCCTCCTTAAAACAAGTGTCAGTAATTATATCAAAGGGATGGAGTGCATCTGTTAGCTGGTCCGTAGGGCTAGTGTCTCAGCTGCAACCCCTCCTGTCTGTGCAGTGCCTTGGGCTTTCTAAAGGTTATCACCCGCATTTTCTCTTTTGAGCCTTCAAGTTGATCTGAGAACAAAGATAGAAGGGGTATTATTTTGTCTCCCCATTTTATGGCTGAGAAGACTGAGACCTAAGGAAAGGTTTGTCCAGTGTCGGCTGCCCGATGGGCACTTCTGACTCTAGGGTTGATTTTCTTTCTATGGAACCTTCTCACCTTACAATACTGACTCATCATCAATAGCGGCCCACGATGGCCCTTGTAATCATTGTCTTTTCTAATGAAACTCATTTGGTTCTTTTTAAACAATACGATGTATTGCTTTTGGACATACATCTCCTCAATGGGGACTGTCATCCTCCCTGGTGGGTCAGAGGAATGGGTGGGACAGCAGACCCCAGCCCTCTCCCCCAGGTATTCTGAGAAGACTTAGGCGTGGGGTTGTGAGCCATCCAGGGTAATTTGAAATGAAAATCACCCCATTTTCATCGTCTCCTCAGAGTCTCTCTAAGGTGCATTGCAAAGTACAGAGTCAGTGGAAAATGTCCTGTGAACTTACCTCAGGGGATCCCCTTTAAATTTAAATAGGGTTTCCTTTTCTCTAGAATTTTCCAGAGATGGCCACGGACACACCCTCTAAATAGCTATGCACTGGAAAATAATTCTGTAATTTGAGACTCATTTCACCCATGTTATCCCAAAGGCCTTGATAATATTTCGTATGTGTTTACCCCTCTAGTCCTAGCAGACGGCCCGGCATGCCCCGATGCGCAGTTCCTCTCTAACAACACCCATTGGAAGGGCAAAGCTCACAGAGCTCAGGAATCAGTCAAACCCTGCCTTCAGACCCAAGATCTAGGACAGCCCCCTTCCTGGCCACCCATCCCCTGAGAGCTGGAAGATATTCAAGTGTCAATGAAGGGGTTTCCCTTCTCTGGGGGAGCAGAGAGTGAGCCCTAGATTGGTATTCCAGTCCCAAGTTGGTCACTAGCTTGCTGTGAGTCTTTCTGTAAGAAACTTCATCTCTCTGATCCTTTGTTTCTTCATCGTAAGGCTACATCTTGATTCTGCAAACCACAAGTGGTATTGCTGGAGAGGGCTGGTCTCTTCTGAGGCAGGGAAGGGTTGCTTTTTTCTTCTCTTGAAAAGAATTTGGTTATTCAGGTTAATTTGTGACACACTGGCCTGCCAGGAGTGGTAATTTCGAGGTAGTAATGTGGAGGTCCGTGGTTCCAATTTCGTGTAACCAATGGCAAGACAGACATTTGGTTAATTTCGCAAAATGAATTCTTGCAGCTTAAATCATGAATGCAGAGTGAAAAGATGCTATTGATAAACATTGCTCAAATTCACTCAAACTTGTGATATTTTAAAAAAATGATTTCCTAAGTTGTTCAACTCAGAGCTTTCTGAATCATAGATTCCCAAATCAAACCCTTTCATTTTCTCTTTAGTACGTTGAGTTTAAGGAATATAATCCCTTTTTTTTGTGGTTCTGGGGATAGAACCCAGGGGCATTCTACCTCTGAGCTATACCCTCAGCCCTATTTTATTTTTTATTTTGAAACAGGATCTCACAAAGTTGCTGAGGCTGGTCTGGAACCTGTGATTCTCCTGTCTCAGCCTTCCAGGTACTGGGATTATAGGCATGTGCCACTATGCCTGAATGAATATTATCTTTTTTTTTTTTGCGGTACCGGGGATTGAACGCAGGGGCGGTGTACCTCCATGCTACGCCCCGACCCTTTTTTTTTATACTTTATTTTGAAACTGCGTCTCACAAAGTTGCGAGGGCCTCACTAAGGAGAGAGAGAGAGACAGAGAGAGAGAGAGAGAGAGAGAGAGAGAGAGAGAGAGAGATTGAGAGCTGAGGCTGGCCGCGAACCCGGATCCTCCGGTCTCTGCCTCCCAAAGTACTGGGATTACAAGCGTGCGCCACCACGCCCGGCCGAATATTATCTTTTTGATGAAGTCAATACTTGAATAAAGAGAACCCTTTCTAAATGTCATCTCATTTTGCTAGAACAATGACCTTGCTGGTGGACCCAGCCTGGGGCAACAAGCCTGCCTGGACTTGTTCTCTGAACCTTGGGATCCGAAAGCAAGCGGGACCTCCTGCTTGTGCCTCTCCCTGCCTTGGGAACAGGAGTGTTTATTTTTAGGGTATCCAGATTACATATACATACAAAGTAATCTGTTGCTTGAGTTCTGGTGTGAACCATCAGGAAAACTTGTTTCTCAGGGTTGAGAAAAAACAAAAAACAAACAACTAAAAAACAGGCAATGACTTTGGCCCCAGCCCATGGGACTTTGCAGATGTCCAGAACTCACTACAACTTTATCCCACCACCATCCCTGCATGGCAGGCAGGTAGAAGGTCCTTGGAGTGGGAAGCATACACTCTTATTTTCTTTTTTTTTTTTGCGGTACCGGGGATTGAACCCAGGAGCATTCTACCTCCGCGCTACACCCCCGGCCCTATTTTTTATACTTTATTTTGAAACCGGGTCTCACGAAGTTGCGGAGGGCCTCACTAACTAGAGAGAGACAGAGAGAGACAGGGAGAGAGAGAGAGAGAGAGAGAGCTGAGGCTGGCCGCGAACCTGGATCCTCCGGTCTCCGCCTCCCAAAGTACTGGGATTACAAGCGTGCGCCACCATGCCCGGCTCCACTCCTATTTTCTCATGTCCCCCCAGGGCCCAATAAGTGTATCTTGAAACTATTATGCACTGAGTTTCTTCGAAAGAATATTTCCACTAATTTGATTTCAAAGAGGGATTGTTGCCCTGCTGTGGAAGTTTTGTGACTGGGGTTGACACCTGTCACTGGCCATTATCCATAATGACTATATAACCCTAAAAAAAAAAAAGAGAGTCATCTTGGGTGTTAACATGGTGATGTGACATCCTGGGCCGTAATTGAAGTCTTCCAGCACCTGCGGAGCAGGCATATCAATTCTGTTTCCAAGTGCTGTTGTAGACGCTCTGCGTTCCGGCGACTGACGCAAGGTGCGACCGCGTCCGGTGCACGGCACCATTCTCAGCCACAGAATGGAGCCTCAATAGTGCAGTACAAGAACAGGCGCTACACGGAGACTCATGAGTTCTGGTGGCGGCTGCCATGGTCCTTGCAGCCAGGAGAGCATGACCAGGAGAAGCCAGCACTCAGAGCTGAGTGTTTCTTGGCCAGTAATTAGGAGGGAGGTATTGGTTGCTTTGGGGAGGCACTTGCTTGGGAACCCCATGCGTCCTTTTCCTCTTCACTCTGTCGGGGTTACTAATGGGCACTGGCAGGATGCAGCTTGAGGGCACCCTGCAAGAGCGGTGAACATCTTTCTCTAATAGGTGCCAGTGGGCTGCCCGTAGCAACGGGAAAGCCATTGAGGAGCAGAGAGGCTACGGGGTGGAGGCAGAGGATCCTCAGACTGGAGTGGTGGGGAGCCGTGGGGTGGGCTGCAGCCAGCACATCCACGCGCCTGTCTTGGATTCACAGCTTTTAACATTTATGTAACTTCTTTTTTTTTTTTTTTGCAGTACCGGGGATTGAACCCGGGGGCGTTCTACCTCCGTGCTACACCCCCGGCCCTATTTTTTTTATGCTTTAATTTGAAACCGGGTCTCACGAAGTTGTGGAGGGCCTCACTAGGGAGAGAGAGAGAGAGAGAGAGAGAGAAAGAGAGAGAGAAAGAGAGAGAGAGAGAGAGAGAGAGAGAGAGAGAGAGGAGAGAGAGGAGAAAGAGAGAGAGAGCTGAGGCTGGCTGCGAACCCGGATCCTCCGGTCTCCGCCTCGCAAAGTACTGGGATTACAAGCGTGCGCCACCACGCCCGGCTAACATTTATGTAACTTCTCTAAAAGTCCAAGCATGATGAAGAAGGAGATGAGGAGGAGGAGCAGGAGGATGACACGACAAGGAGGAGGAGGTCAAGACTGGTCCCAGGCCCTGAAAGCACCATGGTAGATGTCCCCTCTCCCACCACTCAACAGCAAAAATACCCGAGGCCCCAAGGTTATAAATTGGAGGTCCTGGGCTGGATTTGACCATCAGAAGTGTTTATGTTTGGCCAGTGGAATGTTCTTTTATTTACTTTTAAAATGTGCTTGGACATTAATAAACGAAGGAATTTTCTGAAAGGATCTAGGTTTTCAGTTTTCACTGAAAATTCTGAATATCTGGCTCCAGGGATCAGCTTTTAGTCACGGTAACCCCATCTGTGTGGAAGTGTAGCTCTCGCCTTCATAGGGATCCCACCACTTTCTAGTGTCTCCGACATTGGCCTGGGCCACTTGCTCTTTCTATTGTGTTCATATTGTTGATTTTTCCTCAGGAGACAAGTGCTTTCTGTTTTCAGGAAGTGGAGGGGGATATGGGAAATGGGCTTTTCTCACACCTGTCTTCATCTCTCCCACGTGGTGTTCCTGGGTGCGGTTGGGGTTTGCATCTGAGATCACTGGGGGAGACAGACTTGTCTAGGTGAAGGAACAGGCCGAAGAGAAACCTCTCTGATGGGATGTCGCCAGTGTGTGTTTTTTTTTTTTTTTTGCAGTACTGGGGATTGAACCCAGGGGCGTTCTACCTCCAAGCTACACCCCCGGCCCTATTTTTTATCCTTTATTTTGAAACGGGGTCTCACTAAGTTGTGGAGGGCCTCACTGAGTAGCTGAGGCTGGCCGCGAACCCAGATCCTCCGGTCTCCGCCTCCCAAGTACTGGGATTATAAGTGTGCACCACCACGCCCGGCTGCCAGTTGTGTTTAAGAACTACCCAAGGAGCATTTAGCAGGAGCAGGTAGACAGAACCTGGGTTAGGTCAGGTGCAGCTTATTAAGTACGGCCAGAGAGGACAGCCCAGATTTCACAGGAAAATTCATAGCCATTGGCTCAAAACCCAAGAGTTTGTAAGGTGAGGCTCAATTTGCAAATCTTAAAATGATAGTGTTTCTCTTGGCAATCTCTAGTGCTAATAAATCAGTTATGAAGGAAGGCAGGGTTAGATGAAGCAGGCGCCTAGCATATGTGTATGTGTGTGTGTGTGTGTGTGTGTAGGTGTGTGTGTGTGACCCATGTGTGGTTTCTTGGAGTTGGGGAAACTCTGTCAGCCTTCCTAATTCTGAGTTAGTTTTTTTTTTTT